>CM070099.1:10741564-10904064 GCA_036178185.1 Liparis tanakae | reverse complement strand
GAAGAATAATATACAACACAACTATGTGTCTCTACCTGCTCAAGACGAGGGAGATTTATCTTATAACAGATGCATCCAAACACCAACTGACATCCAAATGGAAGCAAATAGAGAAAAAAAACAATGCAGCACCAGAAACATAAGGGATTGCACACACGCATGCGCACGCTTCTGTCTAGTTAAATGAGGCATGCTGTGATATACTGCTGTGGAATGTGTATGACAGTAAGACAGAGAGAATCATTGTGACTGCGAGATAGAGCAAATGATGTGTTGGAGGGAAGTAAACAATGCCAGTTCCTGTGATAGACTGCGGAACACTTTCCGTCTCATTGACTTTGAATAATTTTTCACATCAGATGAAAAGTAATTACATCACAACAATTCATGTTGAATGACTTCCTGTGCGTATGTGTGTACAGTAAGATGAGTATGTGTTAGTCAATGGATTCATTGAGCCTCTTTAGACACAAATAGTAGATGCTATATATAAAATGACTATTTCTGAAATATTTCATAAAGTGCTACTGTATTAATACTAACAGACAGACACATGCACTATATAGTGTACGTATATCCTCAAAATCACAAACGATTAAAATTTGAGCAAATAATCATGTGGCAGATTATTTTTAATTACATGCAGAGCTAATTCTAAACAGATATATTGTCTTTGAGCCTAATGTTTATATTTAATCAGTACAGCTGCATCAATTTTTAGCAGCACATTCTGTGGCGCGTCTTTCTATAATGCATACTTGTACTTTATAATTTGCTTGTAACACTGTATAAATAGAGTTATAAGAAATTAAAAAATACTCATTCATATCATTCTTCTGCATATTGACTTCCAAGTGACCTGCTGTTTATATAGTGATTTAAAAGCTCAGTGTGATACACAATAACATTCAACCAGACAAAACTGCCATTTGTATATAATAAAGTAAGCCTAAGTGTTGAAACATGGATTTGTATAAGATAAATATTTACAGGGTTGGCTAACTTGGCAAAAAAAAACATCTAAAAAGTTTGACCAGTGAACAATTTGACTTTTCAGTCTGCCTGTGAGCTTGGCCATTCCACCACAGGCAGATTCCCCTGGCTACCTACGATGGCTGAATGCAAAAGCTACAACACGAATGCAAAGGCAACCATACAAATTCAATGTATTACATTCTGGAATGACTGGTATACCCATTCAATGTGTAGTGGTAATGATGTCTAGGTAAACTTCTCCTGAAGAAGCCCACTTCAGGAGGTGTTGGCTAACTACAGACCGATCTCTAACCTCCCTTCTTCTCTAAGATCCTTGAGAAAGTGGTCTCAAATCAGTTGTGACTTTCTACATCAGAATAGTTTATTTGAGAAGTTTCAGTCAAGATTTAAAAAAAACACCTCAGTACAGACATAGAACTGGGGTAAATCACAAATGGTCTTGTTAGACCTTAGTCGTGCGTTCGACACTATTGACCATGACATCCTATTACAGATAATGGAGCAGTCGATTGGCATTTCAGGCACCGCACTAAGTTGGTTTGAATCCCATTCATCAGATCAATCTCAGTTTGTATTTGTAAACGATGAAGCCTCGATGACTACCAACGTTAGTCACGGAGTTCCACAAGGTTCTGTGCTTGGACCAATATTATTTACCTGTTCCGTTTGGGCAAGATTATCGGGAAACACTGTTTTCATTAGCAATCATGAAAACAGGTGGGTGAATGGTAAGCACATACGTTTTTGATCATAGTTGTGTCTTATATGCCTTGTAATGGTACTGTGCCACCTTGTGTTCAAATGTAGTCAGCAGAGGTCAATGAGTTTACATTTCTCTCTCCATTACACATTACCGACTCTGCTTTCTCCCTGTACTGGAGTCTTTGTGATTTCACGTCACATAGGGTCCATTGGACCTGTCTGTGTCTGCCTGGTAGGCCGGCCCCCTGCCCGGTGAGCCGACCTCCTTCCATGGCCCTGCTGCTTTTTACCCCGTAAAAAAAGGTTTATTCTTTTTGGGGCAGACTTTTTCCTGATCCAATGTGAGGTCCTGGGACAGGGATGTCTTATATGTACAGATTGTAAAGCCCTCTGAGGAAAATGTGTAATATGTGATTTGGGGCTTTAGAAAATAAACTGAATTGAATTGAATTGAAAAGGGGGTGATTTTGTTCAATTTGGATTTGTGTGCATTCCTTTGTGTAATTTAATTTAAACATTAAAAACTACAACTGAAACTAAACGTGATTGACCAATCTGAAAAGCCAGGAGTGAGGCCTGGATGGCATCTCTAACTAAATAATAAGAATTAAACACAGAAAGGCAAATTGTCAGATCATATTGTTGTGTGTAAGCAATGGAAGGTAGTGCACAATGACATTTGAAAGAATAAATGTAGTATTTATCATTGTTACTGTTAGCAGCTGGTCTGTACAGTATGAAATGATACAGAACAAAGATATATTAGTATTCGTTGAATTAGTAGTCAAAATATTACTGTTCATAGCAATACAAATGATTCTTATTAAAACCCCATATGAAAAAACAGATGTTATGCATTATTAAAAACATTGTGAAACAAGTGTATTTTCCAACAAATCTTCCATGATTCTTTACACACAAAAATCGGTCATCAATTAAAAAGAAACATTACCTCTGTTCTCAAAAGGTTTAATTTACAAAACAGAAATGTCTTAAAATTAATGGCACAGGTATTTTTGTCTGTTGAAATACATTTTGCAGAGGAAACATCCCCTCATCATAAACTACAAATATATCTTTAATTTCTGCATGCTTCAATTAACTCGCTTTAACTTGAGTTTCTTTCTTATCCAGATAAGATAACCATGCAGACATCATGCTAATACAAGGTGTAAATGGAGGATCAAATAATATACAACACAACAATGTTTCTCAACCAGCTCAAGGAGAGGAAGATTTATTTTATAACAGATGCATCCAAACACCAACTGACATCCAAATGGAAGCAAATAGAGAACAAACACAATGCAGCACCAGAAACATAAGGGATAGCACACACGCATGTGCAAGTTGCTGTCTTGTTAAATGAGGCATGCTGTGATATACTGCTGTGGAATGTATATGACAAAGATATATTAGTAGTAATGGAAGTATAATACCACTATCATAGATGTGTTATTAAACACAATATTACTGTTCATAACATTAAAAAAGGATTCTTATTAAAACTCCATATGAAAAACAAGATTTTATGCATTATCAAAAACATTTTTATGGATGATTGGTCCAGGGCCGGAGACAACGGTGTTTGGGTCCAGACTCAGACTACTGTCCACCTATTGGTGAACCCTGCCCTATAGCATTCATCCAATTTCTTTCACACCATTTTGGCTTCCTGGCAACAGTTTGTACAGAGACATGCCACTCATCAGACGTCACAGCTCACCTCCAACACGTGCACCCTGTAAAAGAGAGGAGACACATGGAGTACAGGAATGGTAGCAGGGAATGCGATGGACATTATTACCCAGCAAGTAAACATTGTAATATGCACCAGTATGTAGACATGCAACAGGCTCACCATGAGAGTCACACAGGGGTGTTCGATGGATGTCATTCTGCAGCAGAACGAGAAAGATAGAGCTTAGAAAGCTTCATTCTTTAATACCATCAAAGGCTACGGTCTAACCACGAAAGAGGAAATTGACCTACTTGTAAAATGGCAGAACACCAAATCCGTGGAACATGTGAAACGCATGAGAGCAGTATATGTTAAAAACCCACAACAGGGGCTCAATATGGTGTGGGAGAGATTGGATGAATGCTTTAGGGCACCCAATGTAATTGAGAACTCTCTATTATAGTATAGAGTATCGAATAGTATAGAGTATTGAAAAGAGTAATTGAATAGACTGCTTCCCCAAGATCTCAAATAAGCACCTCCACAAGCTCAGACAGCGAGGTGACTAGTGATGAAACTTGAATCTGTCAAAATCAAAAGTCATACTTCTCAGGTCCTAGAGGCAGATGGGAGCTGTCACATAGCTTCATCTTAGGTAAACCTAAGCTAGCCCCAAGACCAGAGTTCTCCATCCCCCGTCTAGAGTTGTGTGCTGCAGCGTTGGCTAAGAGCTAATCCTTTCCGAGCTGGATATTCAGTCCAATAACTTCAACTTTTTCCCAGACAGCAATGTAGTTTGGGGCTACATTCACAATGAAAAGATGAACAGTACTGTCCATGGGATAAGGAGATCCACCAAGCCTGAGAAGAACCCTGCTGGCCACAAAATAAGATCCATCCCTGCAGCCCGTCTCAGAGCATGTGTGTGGCTCACCGGGACTCCGGGAGTACTTGGAAAGTGCCAATACTCCCCTTATTCACATGTTGTTGTGTGTATCGACTGCTAATCAGCAATCTCTTACGTTCCCTCTAATTTTACGGTTTATTTATTCTTTCATTAAACTTGTTTTAGCTTACCGTGTCAGTTGAGTTTCTTTCTTATCCAGATAAGATAACCATCACATGCCAATACAAGGTGTAAATGGGGAATCAATAATATACAACACAACGATGTTTCTAAACCAGCGCAAGGAGATTTATTTTACAAAAGATGCATTCAAACACCAACTGACATCCAAATGAAAGCAAATAGAGAACAAACACAATGCAGCATAAGAAACATAAGGGATTGCACACACACACATGTACACGCTGCTGTCTAATTAAATGAGGCATGCTGTGATATACTGCTGTGGAATGTGTATGACTAAGATATATTAATAGTAGTGGAAGTATAATACCATTATCATAGAGGTGTTATCAAACAAATATTAAACACAATATTACTAGCTTACAGTGTCAGTTGTGAACGTGATTATATTGTTATATTATTATTATATTTGTGCTATGCATCTTATATGTATGGCAGACCGACAGGGTGTGAGACGGAGCAGCGTCCCAGTCATGATGCCTGTGCTCCACTGACGGGTAACCCTATTCGTTCACCTCGAGCACACCAACAGGAGGCCGGTGTAGCTATTGAGTGAAAAAAAAGTATGAGTGACACGCTTATATATAACGTATCTTTTTATTTCAAAAGTGAAGAATGCATAAAATGTTTTCGGGGGATCTATTATTATTATCTATTATTATTATATTATATAATAACTCCTTGGAGGGTGGAAGTTAAGCCCTAGTACAGACTTGGCCAACCCGCGGCTCCCGTCTGGTTTTATGTGGCTCTTACGTTCATATCAAAGTTTGTGTTTTTTTTTTCTTCTAATGTGCGTGTTCCCTTCGCCTGAGTTCAATGTGGTATTTTCGGCCAAAGCGCATGTGCGTCGGATGAAAATACCTCAGATGTTCCTAGTAGGCCTAGGGCAGGAGTCTCAAACTCACGGCCCGCAGGCCAACTGCGGCCAGTGGGAAGATATTGGGCGGCGCCCTACTTGACATCAAAGTTTGATATTAGTGTGGCCCATGCATTTTTGTCACACACACAATTTTAATCTGATTGAAGTCCGCGAAAACGCAGAAACACCACGGCCGTTCTACGCAGGGTTTCGCAAATGCGGATGAAAGTCGGAAAATCAAACCCTGCACTTACGCCATAAACATGTATTTCCGCGTGGAGCGGTCGTTCCCCGAAGGGTTTTCGCGGACTTCAATCCGATGAAAATCGTGTGACACCCATGTGAAAGAATTGCTTCGAGTGACATATAAGCCAGATTTGAAGAGGATTGTTCATTGTTCAAGGCAAGGAATGCCAGAAGTCCCGATAAGCAACATGCATAGTAAAAGAGAAACGCTATTGTAAATGATCATATTTTTGTTTGTGGACTTGGTTGAACTAAGAGTTTGCACACAATGTTATTGTTCAACACTTTACCAGGAATGTTATTGCTTGAGGATTTCTGACAGGGTTATTGCACAAACAAATCCAAGAGAAGAGGATAATTCTGAGTGCAAATGTTTCACAAACACATGGAAGGAGCTTGGTAGTTCGGGAAAGGACTATTAGAATACAGTTTGAGCAGAAGCGGAGCAAATGCAGCCCCAATCAGGAGGCATTTGAGTGTGAGAACAGGGTTTGTAAAGAAAGCATTACATTAGTCATGATTTCAAATAAAACAAACACCTTTCTTGAATAAAGGTTGACCGAAGGCTTCTGATATGATGAGGGAAGGAAAGACTGGCAGTCTGTGAGCTGTGCCATGGTGTAAGACACCCTAGGCTTAAGTGCTACATATATGTAGCAGTACCAGTATACTGGTACAAGAAGCAAATAAAACAACAACTAAGGTAACTCAAATGTGTAAATAAACACAGAAATCTATACATACTGTGATGTCATAAGAGGAAGAGTGCTGAATGGGAGGTACATTCCGTCCCGGTGGTTGCAGCAGGGACTACAACCACCGGGGTGAAAGACTACAACTCCCACTCAGCAGTGCAGGCGGGGGAAGGCGGCCGCACAGCTGAAGAGGATGAGGCTGATGAGCCTGCAAGGGGCTGAGAGTCAGGACAATATGTTTGTTGTGCACCACGACGTGTGTGAGATTTAAGTTGTGCCTTTTGTTCTGTTAAAGAGGAACCAAATTACAAAGACTTGGAATTCAACAAACCCTCGCCTGTCTTAATTTGTGCACCCACGCCTCACCTTAAGATCCGTCCTCTAAAGACATCACAGTGGTGGAGGATGCCAAACGCAGAGGGGTGGGTGAGAGCGAATGTCCATCAGTGAGCTGACCATTCGTTTTGCACAATTGAGAACCGGTGACAACACTATGGAGGAAATGCTACAGCTTCTGGCGCAAAGCACTAAGCTCCAGGTGGAGACGAACCGGGCCCTGCTGGAAGAGCAAAGAAAAGCCAACCTGTTGAAGGAGGAGGAACTCGAGCTACAGAGAAGTCGGCTTCAAAATGCAAGTTCACCAAATCCCAACCCTGGTATCCGGGCCAGTGATTTTATCCCTAAAATGGGACCCACCGATGATCCTGAAGCCTATCTGCATGCGTTTGAAAATTCAGCAACCAGAGAAAAATGGCCGGAAGACCAGTGGGTTGGTATCCTTGCTCCGTTCCTGTCCGGTGAGTCACAGAAGGCTTTTCAAGATTTGGATAGCTCAGTAGCAAATGACTATGATGCCCTTAAAAAGGAAATATTAAGTAGAATAGGACTTACTAAGTTTGGAATGGCCCAACGGTTCCACAATTGGAGCTTTAGGAATGACCAACCCCCCCGGGCCCAGATGCATGATCTAATACGCATCACAAAGAAATGGCTTGACCCAAGTAAAGTCTCGGCCGCAGCTATAGCGGAAGCCGTTGTGGTAGATCGGTATTTACGGGCACTGCCCTATGAAGCGAAGAGGGTGGTTGGCCTTAGCGCTCCAGCTACGGCCGTTGCCTTAGTGGAGGCTGTGGAACAGTACCAGGCCACTAATGAAATGCTCCGCACGGGGAAAAAGGGAGCCACCCATGGTGCAAGCAAGACCCGCCAATCCAAATCCCCAGCCCGTAAGACTCGCACAAAGTAACACCAGCCAGCAGATACAGGGACGTTATCAGGCTGAGCGAGAGCAAAACAATTTTAGGCTAGAGCAGGGTACGCGGAGATGCTACAGATGCGGGGAGCCCGGACATATTTCACGGCAATGCAATAAAGGAGATGAACTAATGCCGACAGCAGAGTCCGCTAGTAGCCAGCCTACACACCTCTACGCCTCCTTGATGGAGGGTACAGAGCACAAAGCTTTTACTTGCCCTGTGAAGCTTAATAATCAGGATGTGGAAGCTTTGCTGGATTCCGGAAGTAATTATACACTAGTCCACAAACCGTTAGTAGAGGGAATAGAGTGCCTTCAGGAAGGGACACGGCCGGTGTCATGTGTCCATGGTGATACACGCCAGTATCCTACTTGTACGCTAAAACTAATCACAACGCAAGGCACGTGTGAAGTCAAAGCGGGGGTGATAGATTCCCTGCCTGTCCCTCTGTTAATCGGAAGAGATTGTCCCCTGTTTTTCCGGCTCTGGAGAGAGGTACAGGAGAGACGGTCGAGGGAGACAGGACAACCCAGAGGTAAAGTTAAACTGAAATGTCGATCAAAGAGTGTGTCTAAGACTGGTTTAACGCGTACCTCTGCTCCAGTGAATGCTTTTCTCGGTGCTGCAGAATCAGCCAGTGAGGTGGACCCAGCCTCAGAAGACCAAGAGGAGCCCCAAGGAAGCCACCAGCCGTCATCAAGCGAGGAAGGAAGACCAACAGCTGAGGCCCCTCTCACAGGCCAGTATGGTACTGCTCAACTCAATGACCCCACATTAAGAAATGCGTTGCAAAGTGTGAGAGTAATTGAAGGGGTGGACCAAGACCAGGGAGGCAGTGCAACCTACCCTCACTTTGCTGTGAAGAATGGCCTACTGTACCGAGTGATCCAAGTGCGAGAGGAAGTAACAGAGCAGCTGTTGGTGCCGAAACCCTTTCGCTCTACTGTGTTACAATTGGCCCATACACACCTGCTTGGTGCCCATCTAGGAGTGGAAAAGACCAAAGATAGGATTCTTCAGCGGTTCTTCTGGCCAGGCATTCACAAGGAAGTTGAAAACTATTGCAGAAGTTGTCCAGAATGTCAGCTTGTGGCCCCTCGACCCTCATTTAGAAATCCCCTGATTCCCCTCCCCATCATTGAGGTCCCCTTTGGAAGGATTGGGTTAGATATTGTGGGTCCCCTACCCAAGAGTGCTCGGGGTTATCAGTATATTCTGGTCCTAGTGGACTATGCTACCCGGTACCCCGAGGCTATTCCCCTCAGAAAGGCTACAGCCCAGCAGATCGCAAAAGAACTGTTACTCCTAAGCAGTAGAGTAGGACTTCCAAAAGAGATACTGACAGACCAGGGAACCCCTTTTATGTCGCGTGTCACCAAAGGCCTGTGCTCCCTCCTAAAGATCAAGCACCTCAGAACGTCAGTATACCATCCACAAACGGACGGACTGGTAGAGAGGTTCAACAAGACTCTTAAATTGATGCTGAGGAAGACGATTGAAAGAGATGGCCGTAACTGGGATCAACTCCTCCCCTATCTGATGTTTGCTGTGAGGGAGGTTCCCCAAGCCTCTACAGGCTTCTCACCTTTTGAGCTCTTGTACTCTTACAAACCCAGGGGGATCCTGGACCTGGCGAAAGAGTCCTGGGAAAAACAGCCTTGTCCTCACCGCACAGTTATCGAGCATGTGGAGGCCATGAAAGACAGAGTGAGTGCCATTTATCCTATTGTCAGAGAACACATGGAAAAAGCTCAGAAAGAACAGCAAGCATCCTACAACCGCCCTGCGCAGCCCAGAGAGTTCAGGCCCGGAGATTGGGTCCTGGTACTGGTACCCACCGCGGAATGTAAATTCTTAGCATCTTGGAAGGGACCGTATGAAATTATTGAAAGAGTAGGAGAAGTGAACTACAGAGTAAAGCAGCCAGGGAGTAGGAAACCAGAACAGCTGTACCACATAAACCTGTTGAAGAAATGGCACGCTGCAGACGTCCTATTAAGCTGTTTACCCCCAAAAGACACAGGAGCTGCACCGAGGGAGGTCATAAAGATGGGCCCTGATCTGTCCCCCCAGCAACGACAGGAGTGCGTGGAGCTAGTGGATCGTAACAGAGAGGTGTTCTCAGTTACGCCCGGCACAACGCACCTCGCTGTACATGAAATACGCACTGTCAAGTTGAGCAGGCTGAAAAGGAGAGCAACTCCAAGCCTGAAGGGGGCAGAACTAAGCAAACACAGGCAAAGGGGAACCTTTAAGCACAACCCATGGTTCTGGGGGGACCAAGTTTACCAGCGGACGCCTCATGGGTATAAATTGTTTGGTTTTAGGTTAGCTCCTTCTTCTTTGCTCTTCTCCACAAAGCACAGCTCATGTTCAACTGCAGACACAACTGGTATGGTTTATGTTCATTTCAAATATTGGTAAAGCACTCATTTGTTTGTTCAGTAAATGTGTAGTTTAATTATGTTAAATTATCATTGTTTAAACCTGAAATTAACCTGCTCCTTTTGTTTTGTTCAAGGTTATCAACCTATTCCGAACTATTCCAGCAATTCCAACCCCTATTCCTGTTCCAATCCCTATTTCATGCAAGGAAATAAAAACACCAGAACGGAATTGAGTTGTCCCTGTGATCTCTCTGGGTTGAACAAGCCGGTTTTCAAGTTTGGGCTGAGCTGAATGCAATTTAACATCAGGATAACTTGACAGTTGATAACCAGCTCATATCTAGCGTGGCAGTGAAGACCCCAGGATTAAAGGCCTGAGGAAGGAGAAGCTGTCATCACAACGGGATAATTGACTGGGAAACAATGGCTGAGGAAGCTTTTGGGAAGACGGTGAAACAGCTGAAGCAAGAGCGGACCTTGGCAAAACGGCCTTCACCAAGCAAGCCAACTACCTGAGCAGAACATCAGAAAACCTGACGAAGACCGAACTACAAGAGGAGTTCAAGAAGCTCATGTCACTGGCAAGGAACATCGGGGAAACAAATGATGGCTACAGGGCTGGCCTACTTGCTGACCTCGAAGCTCAGACTGATGAGGGTGAAGAAGTAAAGCTCGAGGGATATCTACAGGCAAACCTCGACGAAGCAATGGAGGAATGTGATGAAACACGTGATAAAGTCCGAAACACAGTCCAGAACAACCTCTGGCCCAGATATGGAGAAAGAGAGGTCGGAGCGGCAATAAAAGATGCAGAGACATCCGGTGAGGAACTGGAGGGAATACCTGTTTCCGCCGTGAATAGAGATGGCTATGAGCTAAGGTGGGACAGTGTGAAGAAGCAAATCCAAGGTGCAGCTACAAGCCTAGCAGAGTGGGAGATGTGGATTCCAGCGTCACAGAAGGCAAGTCTGGGGGACAGGGTGAAGGAGCTGAAAGCTCTATACACCAGCCTTGAAGCAAAGAGAGCAGAATTTCTCACAGCACAAAGAATGGAAGAGGAGGAAAGAAGACGAAGAGCACCACCACTGCCTGTGCCAGCTCAACGATCAGTAGTGAACATAAAACCAACCAGCCTACCCAAGTTCGACGGATTAAGGAGGAATTTCCATCGATGGAGGAAGGACTGGGAGAACCTGCAAAGGCAGGGGGAACCGACCGGCTCAGCAGAGGCAAAGAAGTTCCAACTCCTGGACAGCGTCGAGGAGAGAATTTGCAGAGAACTGCGCCTGTCAACGTACAACACTGCGGAAGATATGTTCAGAGTACTGGAAATCAGATATGGAAACAAGACTACAATTGCCCTGGAGATAATTGAAGATCTGGATAGATTTCCTGTATTAAGAGCAAATCAGCCAAGAAAAGTCATGGACATGATTCAAACCATTGAGAAAGCACTGAGCGACCTCACAGAGCTCGGAAACACTGGAGCCATAAAGAATCCTTTGGTGATTAGATCGATAGAGAGCAAGCTGCCCGACAACGTGAAGCGAGACTGGCTCGTATTCATGGTCAACCCAAGAAATGGCGTGACACCAGACACTCACTTCGACAGCCTTCTTGCATTCCTGAAAACCCAAGAGGAAGTTCTTGAGAGACTGGAGCAGCTTGGCGGAAGTGAAAAGCCTGAAAGAAATCCTACTTACCTGGACAAGAGGTATGCCTCCACACGATCCACAAGGAGAGGAGGATGCATTGTCTGTGGAGATGAAAAGCATCAGGAGAAGATTTTCTTTTGCAAGCAGTTCAAAGAACTGAAGCCTGGCGAGAAGATGAATGCTGTAGAAAACTTGGGAGCATGCAAGAGATGCTTAGTCTGTCATGGAGAAGATGAGTACTGTAAAGACACGTACCTGTGCAAGAACAAAGACTACAAAAAAGGAAACTCGTCAGACCATCACTTCTTTCTTTGCTCAAGAGGAGACTTCAAGATGAAGGAATCTGATGGAGGAAAATCCACCTGCAAAAAACATCCACTCACAGAGGAGCAGAGAAAACTGATGTCTGAACTCACCCCAGAAATGGCAGAAAGATTCAAGAAAGCGTTCACCAACACCACTGCAAGAACCAACTGCGTAGAGAAGGATCAACGTAGAAGGGTGCCGTCAAGAACACCCGAGTTACCAGTCATTCTAATGCTGTTAGAGGTAACTGCCAATGCAGGACAGAAGATTGGAGCTCTCATTGACTTGGCATCGGACACCAACTACGTCACCCACAGAGCTGCCAGGAGATTGAATCTGCAAAGTGAAAACATCACGCTGGCCGTCCAGGGAGTCGGAGGAATGGCCATGAAGGTCAAGACCAAAAGATACTCACTCAGAGTGAGAGTCAAGACACCCACTGGCACGGAGAGAGCTCATGAGCTTATCTGCTATGGCTTGGATGAAATCGCCAAAGTGCACAGAGTAATCGAACCAGAGCAACTCAAGACATTCTTCCCAGAAACCAACCTGGAAGACCTCAAAAGACCAAAGCACATTGAGCTACTCATAAGTCACCGGGAGGGAAGACTTGCGCCACAAAGAGTGAAAGTGATTGGAGACCTTGTCCTTTGGGAAAGCCCATTAGGAATGACAGTTGGAGGAGCACATCCAGACCTCTTTGAAGATGTGGGGATGACTGTGCACACATCTAAAACACACTTTGCACGATCCATGAGAACCTCAGCAGTGAAGTATCAAGAAATCACTGAAGCACTGGAGTTCAAAGGTCAAACCAAAACCACAGTTGCTGACAAAGAGTTCTTGGACTGGTGGAAATGGGACAGCATAGGAGCAGCCTGCGAGCCAAAGTGTGGAGGATGCCGGTGCGGCAACTGTCAACCAGGAGGCAAGGAAATGACTCTGAATGAAGAGAGAGAGCTAGAGATCATAAGGAAAGGCCTAACCTACATCAAAGCAGATGAACACAGTGATGGACCTCACTGGGATACAAAGTACCCCTGGATTCAAGACCCAGGTTCCCTTCCCAACAACAGGAGTGGAGTGCAAGCCACTTTCTTGCGAACAGAAAAACAACTCAAAAAAGAGCCAGAATGGAGACTGGCATACACAGCTCAAGTCCATGAGATGGTGGAAAGGAGAGCAGCAAAGAAACTCACCAAAGACATCACTGCAAGCTGGAAAGGACCAGTATGGTATGTCAGCCACCTGGTGGCGCCAAATCCACGCTCGCTCACAACACCCGTGCGACTGGTGTGGAACAGCAGCCAAAAGTTTAAAGGGCTCTGCATGAATGACCTTCTGTTGAAAGGGCCTGATGTCCTCAATCCCATCCGAGCTGTACTACTCAGGTTCAGACGAGGTGTCCATGCTGCTCTTGGTGACATCAAGAAAATGTACAATTCTGTGTGGCTAGAAGACCTGGAGATGCACCTCCACAGATTTCTCTGGAGAGACACTGAGGAGGGAGAGATCGAAGAGTATGCCATCACCAGAGTCAACATTGGCGATCGACCAGCAGGGTGCATCGCACAGCTGGCCATGAGAGAGACAGCAAAGCTGCCCATGTTTGCTCACCTGGAGGAGGAACGTAGGATCATAGAAGAGGATGCTTATGTCGACGATGTCCTAACTTCCCATAATGACCTGCTAAAGTTGGACCAGAACACCAAAAGAGTTGAAGAAATCCTGAAGGTGGGTGGGTTCTTCCTCAAGCCCTGGATCCGGTCAGGCCAAAGTGGGAGGCAGGAGGCTGTGCCAGGAGTAGAAGGAGCAGGAGCAAACGGAATATTCATTCTACCAAACCAGATGAGGGAAGGAGACAACAAAGCCCTTGGAGTTGGATACCTCGTGGAAGAGGATAAACTTTACCTTAGGACCTCAGTCAACTTCTCAAAGAAGAAAAGGAAGATGAAAGTCGGCCAAAATCTCCTTGGTGAAGAGGTGGGGGGAAAAACTCCAAACCCACTGACAAGAAGACAACTGCTAAGCCAAGTAGCTAGTCTGTATGACCCAATAGGCCTTGTCACACCTGCCAAACAGAAGGGTGCTATTCTAGTCAGAAAGGCGTTTCAGGAAGCTGGAGGAAAAGCTCTGACCAGAGACACCTGGGACAAACCTCTGTCCGAAAAGTTGAGGGAAGAGGCCATCCTGCTGTTTGAGGAATACACACGCCTTAGCCAAATCACCTTCCACAGAAGCCTCACACCAATCAATTGGATTGGGAAACCTTGGGGAGTAACATTCTCTGATGGGAGCGACAAGAGCTATGGGGCTGTGGTGTACTTCAGATGGGAAACTCAGCAAGGCATCCAAGTCAGACTCGCTGAATCCAAAGCAAAGCTCACACCACTGGACCAAAAGGGAGAAGCAGTGAAAGCTGAAACCTGTGGCGCAGTCTTTGCAGCACGGCTCAGAAAATACATTGAAAAACACAGCCGAATGGAAATCGGCGATGGCTCCACCTGGTGGACAGTCGGACTGTGCTAGGAGCAATCCAAAGAGACGGCTATGGATATCAATCTTTCTTTGCGAACAGAGTTGCAGAGATCCAGGAATCCACCTCCGTCGAGGACTGGTGGTGGATCCCAGGAGACCTGAACATTGCTGACCTTGTAACAAGAGGTGCAAGATCAGAAGACCTTAAAGAGGACTCTGTGTGGCAGAATGGACCAGGATTTCTGAAGGACCCTGTGGAAGACTGACCAAAGAGGTCAGCCAAAGAAGTTGCTGCTTTTGCCAAAGAGGGCATAGACCAGCTCCAAAGAAAGTCCTTCACAGCAGCACTGACTAGAGCACATGGGAAAAAACAAAGTGACGTTGCATCTTCTGCTGAGATGCATCCGAAATCTCCAATTTTAATTCACGCAATGAGTGACCAGGACGATGCTCAGAAAAGCCCTGATGGACAAGAACCCAAGATCCAATTACAGAGAGCACCAGCTGGTTCTGCAGTGGAAAGAATCCTCGACATCAGGAAGTTCAGCAATTTGACCAAGCTGGCCAGAGTCATTGCCTGGGTATGGAGAGCTGTGAAGAAGTGGAAAACATTACTGGCAAGGACCTCAATCTCTTGTAAGCCAAAGTGGGAGGGAATTCTTTCAGCACCAGAGGTAGCGACATGTGCTAAAGAAGGCGTACTTACCATTGCAGAATATGAAAATGCACTCCGGGACCTGTTCCTTGCGGCTCAAGAAGGTGTAACCTTTCCAGAGACCACACTGAACAGACTTGTCGTGTACAAGGAAGAAGACACTGGACTTTTACTCTGTGGAGGAAGATTCCAAATCTTTAATGAGGACAAAACTGCAGTACCAATTGTACCATATGATGCATGGGTTTCCACTCTCCTCGCTCAAGAAGCCCACAATGCAAACCATGAAGAAATAGCAGGCACGCTACTCCGAATGCGAAGCAGAGCCTGGGTGATAAAGGGCCGGAAACTGGCTCAGAAGATTGTTGAAAGCTGTGTGACATGCAGAAAAGCTCGGGCAAGAAAATGCCAGCAGATTATGAGTGACCTTCCATTAGAGCGGATAACACCAGCCAAGCCATTTGAGTATACAACGGTGGACTTATTTGGACCTTATGAAGTCAAGGATGAGGTGAGAAAGAAAGTCAAGCTCAAGGTGTGGGGAATTGTCTTCTGCTGCATGGCATCCAGAGCTATGCACACAGATGTTGTCAGTGACCAGTCAACTGAAGGCTTCCTATTGGCCCACCAGAGATTCACAGCACTGAGAGGGCATCCGAAGAAACTGTGGTCAGATCCGGGAAAAAACTTTGTGGGAGCCAGACCGGCCCTCAAACAACTCTACCTTTTCCTGGAGCAATTGGATAAATCCGAGCTTGAGAATGAAGCTTCAAAGCATGGAACAGAATGGAGTTGGAAAATCCACCCAGCAGACTCACCTCACCGGAATGGAGCTGCAGAAGCAGCTGTTCGTGCTGTGAAGCGGGCTTTGCAAAACCTGGGAGGAGAAGGAGTTTTCACATGGAGTGAGTTTCAAACGTTCTTGTTCATGTCCGCAAATCTTGCCAACGAAAGACCCATTGATGCCAGGGTGCAGAGCCGGGAAGACTGCATAGACTACATCAGCCCAAATTCCCTTCTGCTTGGACGGACTGGACCCAGAGGAGATCCTGGAAGCTTTGACTTTAAATACAAAAGGTTGAGTGCTATCCAAACAGAGGTTGACCGATTCTGGAGGAAATGGAGTCAGTTAGCAGGGCCCAACCTATTTGTGAGGAGCAAGTGGCACACAATGCAAAGGAATGTGGCAGTTGGAGATGTTGTCTGGCTGGCGGATCAAAATGCCCTAAGGGGTCAATATAGGCTCGCCAGAGTTGTTCTTGCCAACGCTGACAAGAAGGGCATCGTCAGAGATGTGCACGTCAAAACTTTTCCAAGTTACCCCGTCCCATCTATGAAGCCTGCTCAAAAGCAGAAGACAAAGGGACTCAAAACCAAAATCTCAGCTACTGTTCTTCATAGGGATGTCCGACGTATCATCGTCCTACTTCCAATTGAAGAACAAAACTGAAATAACGGAACGACAACTTAAACCAAACCTGCCCAACGCTAAGATGCTGTGGCCTCCTTGGGTTCAAGAACCAGGAGGTCAAGTGAGAGGTGTCAAGTTGAGCAGGCTGAAAAGGAGAGCAACTCCAAGCCTGAAGGGGGCAGAACTAAGCAAACACAGGCAAACGGGAACCCTTAAGCACAACCCATGGTTCTGGGGGGACCAAGTTTACCAGCGGACGCCTCATGGGTATAAATTGTTTGGTTTTAGGTTAGCTCCTTCTTCTTTGCTCTTCTCCACAAAGCACAGCTCATGTTCAACTGCAGACACAACTGGTATGGTTTATGTTCATTTCAAATATTGGTAAAGCACTCATTTGTTTGTTCAGTAAATGTGTAGTTTAATTATGTTAAATTATCATTGTTTAAACCTGAAATTAACCTGCTCCTTTTGTTTTGTTCAAGGTTATCAACCTATTCCGAACTATTCCAGCAATTCCAACCCCTATTCCTGTTCCGATCTCTCTGGGTTGAACAAGCCGGTTTTCAAGTTTGGGCTGAGCTGAATGCAATTTAACATCAGGATAACTTGACACGCACCAAGCCGGGTAAAGTAGTGAATCAGCGTCCCTACAGAGTGCCAGAGGCACATAAGGTAACGATTCAGGAGGAGGTCAAAAAGATGCTGCAGCTGGGTGTTATTGAAGAGTCACATAGTGCCTGGGCTAGCCCCATCGTACTGGTCCCCAAACCTGATATGTCGCCTCGGTTCTGCAATGACTTTCGAAAGTTAAATGAGATATCAGAGTTTGATGCTTACCCCATGCCCCTAGTGGACGAATTGATAGATCGTCTGGGAATGGCTCGCTTTATCACAACGCTGGACCTCACAAAGGGATACTGGCAAGTCCCGCTTTCCCCAGCCTCCAAGGAGAAAACAGCCTTTGCAACAAGTGAGGGTCTCTTCCAGTACACCAAATTACCGTTTGGGCTGCACGGAGCCCCTGCCACCTTCCAACGGCTCATGGACAGGGTCCTGCGGCCCCACAAGAAGTATGCAGCAGCCTACTTAGATGACATAGTGATACACAGCAGAGATTGGGAAAGTCATTTGCCCCAAGTACAGAAGGTGCTGGAAGCCCTTCATGAAGCAGGTCTCACAGCGAACCCCAGCAAGTGTAGCTTAGCCTATAGCGAGACCAAGTACCTCGGATACACAATAGGGCGGGGACTAGTCAAACCGCAAGATGCCAAATTGAGGGCCATCAAGACTGGCCGCCCTATGACAAAAAGACAAGTGAAGTCTTTTATAGGGCTGGCCAACTACTACAGGCGCTTTGTTCCTAATTTTTCTGATCTTATTGCCCTCTAACAGACCTAACGGCGAAGAAACTGCCCCGAATGATGAAGTGGTCCCCGGAGGCAGAGGAGGCCTTCATGAACCTCAAGAAGGCCTTGTGTTCCCACCCCGTGCTCGCCATTCCAGACTTTAACAGAGAGTTTGTGGTTCAGACAGATGCCTCAGAAGTAGGTCTGGGGGCTGTACTCTCCCAGGTACAGCAGGGAGAGGAGCACCCCATCCTTTACAGTAGCAGAAAGCTATTGTCCCATGAGAAGAGATACTCTACACTGGAGAAAGAATGTCTGGCAGTTAAGTGGGCCCTCGAAACGCTGCGCTATTACCTCATTGGGCGGAAATTCACACTCGTCACGGACCATGCACCTTTGCAGTGGATGGCAAGAAACAAGGAAACCAACAGTCGGGTAACAAGATGGTTTCTCAGCCTTCAAGCTTTTAACTTCTGTGTGGTTCACAGGGCAGGCCGGAACCATGGGAATGCAGACGCCCTCTCACGACGAGATGTCCTGTGGGCCTTGTCTGGTCCTGCGGAGGCCTCAAGCCAGTGGAGGGGGAAATGTGATGTCATAAGAGGAAGAGTGCTGAATGGGAGGTACATTCCGTCCCGGTGGTTGCAGCAGGGACTACAACCACCGGGGTGAAAGACTACAACTCCCACTCAGCAGTGCAGGCGGGGGAAGGCGGCCGCACAGCTGAAGAGGATGAGGCTGATGAGCCTGCGAGGGGCTGAGAGTCAGGACAATATGTTTGTTGTGCACCACGACGTGTGTGAGATTTAAGTTGTGCCTTTTGTTCTGTTAAAGAGGAACCAAATTACAAAGACTTGGAATTCAACAAACCCTCGCCTGTCTTAATTTGTGCACCCACGCCTCACCTTAAGATCCCGTCCTCTAAAGACATCACAATACATATATACAAACAAGCATACTGTACGAATCCAGTTCAGTTATATTCTTGACGTGCATGAATACTAAGACTTAGAAGGTGCTCTGGGAAAATCGGGAGGAGATTTCCACCTTCTGAACAGAAAAATCTACTAAGGTTACAAACTGGCCATGTGGTGGAGATGTACTGGGGAGCCAGAACAAGACCATTGTGAGCCAGAAGTAGGATTTGTAATTGTATTCTGAAAGCAACAGTTGGCCAAAAAAGATTGTGGAGTAATTCGAAGTATAGTCAGAAAATACCTGGTTGCATGAATGCAGTTACGGGAATCCAACCTGATCATGTCAAAAGTATCCATGAGTTTCTCTGAGTCTGTTTTTCTTAGTGAGCTTCTGATTCTGAAATTTTTTTCTGGCTCCTTTATCAGTTGGGTCATCTGAAACGACTGCAATAGATCAATGAAACGGACTGGAATTATTGAAGTGAATGTTGAAATCACTAGAAAAAACGCTGCTTGAAAACACGGGAGGGTGATAGGTAGATGAAGACCTGGTAAGCGTGTGATGTACCAACTCAGCATGGTATCCAAGATGCCTGAGTTCAGAGATGAAATCTTCCTGGCCTGTGCGGTTGCCGTGGTGATATATCTGGGCACCGAGGAGTCCTTCTGCGGCTTAGCACCTAACTTCCTGGAAAGATGGAAGTTTATTTTGATAGGGCACTTTGCACGTAAGGGGCATCTATTACCATGAAAACTAACCCAGAGGGGTATCTAGAGCGTTAATCTCCAATGCCAGGAGGCACTGAGCAACCATATTTGACATGTTGGAAGTGTGATTGTGTTAGGCATGATGGCACCATAAAGACAGCAGTGATGCAGTCTGTAGCCCCAACTCCACTATTGGTGGGCTGTCCCAATCAGAAGACTGTTATATGAGCCGAGCAGCCAATGGCCTAAAGCTACAAACACAACCTGGATCTAAAAGAGTGGCATAAAAATATGGTTTAAAACAGGAGACTACTGGTTGTCAAGTACGACACTCACACATCAATGAGATGCAGTGATTAGTTTGCTGTTGCATTTGTTCATATTTGTAATCAGTAAACTGTTAAATGAAAGATGTAGTATACGTTGTGTGCATTAAAACTATGAACACAGTTACTTGTCTGTCACTCACAATGTCTGCCACTCACTGTCATGATATGGAGTTTTTGTCCTGTTTCCTGTCTTATTTTGAAGTCCCTGTCTCTGGCGTTCTCTGTTTCCCTGCACTTCCTGTCCCTGTGATTGTCTGCCCTGTCCCTGATTGTTTCCACCTGTGCCTCGTTCTCCTGTGTATTTAGTCTGTGTCAACCCCTTGCTCTGTGCCAATTTGTCTCAAAATGTTTGCAGAGTAAAGACCTTGTTTTTTTAATCAGACTACCTCATCTAGTCTGCTTTTGAGTACTCTTGTTAGGGAATGGCTGGTTAAAGAAGTTGAAAAGACAATGAAAACCCAAATTCAGTATCTCAGAAAATGACATAGATTACATAAAACCAATTAAAAAGTGTTTTTATTTTTAAAAATGTTGAAATGCTGAAGAGTATGCCCATGAAAAGTATACAGTATGCACTCAATACTTGGTTTGGGCTCCTTTCACATGAATTTCTGATTCAATGTGTTGGAGCATGGAGGCAATCAGCCTGTGGCACTGCTGTGTTATGGAAATCCAGGTTGCTTTGATAGCAGCCTTCAGCTTGTCTACCTTGGGTCTTGTCTCATCTTCCTCTTGACAATTCCCCATAGATCTTCCATGTGGTTTATGTCAGGTGAGTTCACTGGCTAATCAAGTGCAGTGAAACTGTGGTCATGAATTAAGGTAGTGGTACTTTTTACAGTGTGGGCAGGTGCCAGGTCCTGCTGAAAAATTAAATCAGCATCTCCATAAAGCTGGTCAGCAAGGGGAACCATGAAGTGCTCTAAAATGTCCTTGTAGACGGCTGCGCTGACTTTAGGCTCGATAAAACACAGCGGACCAACCCCAGCAGATGACATGGATCCCCAAAGCATAACTGACTGTGGAAATTTCTAACTGGACCTCAAGCAACTTTTGGTGTGCCTCTCCACTCTTCCTACAGACTCTGGTTCAATGATTTTTCTAAATGAAATGCTAAAAAGAGGACTTTAGTCAACTGAGCACCCATCCAGTCCTGTTTCTCAGCCCAGGTAATGTTGTCAATGGTTCAGGAGTGGCTTGTAAACAGAAATGTGGTGGCTCTTAAACCACTGACCAAAGTCCACTTTTGTGAATCTCCCCCAGGTTCTTAAATTGGCTTTGCTTCACAATCCTCGCAAGACTGTGGTTATTCCTGTTGCTACACATGTTTTCCTTCCACTCAACATTTTATTCATATGCTTTGATACAGCCAGGCACATGCACAGGTAGAGCCCTAGTGGTGCTCAAGTACCTGCCCCTTTTGCCCTGGATGAGAAAAGTGCCCTTTCTGTAGTCATGTCAAATACACAATATTGTGGTCGTCATGCTACGGTTAATTTTTTTCTGTTTTATAGATGTGAGACGGGAGTTGTTCTTCCAGCCTAAATGCCTAAATGGATGCTAAATTCTACATATATATATCAGCTTGTAGTTTCAGCTATTTAGTCTCTGTAGTCTCTTGATAGACCATAACACACATAAAACAATAACAGTACACAATGAGACACTGCAACAGTATATGTAAGAAGAAAACAAAACAAATAATGTATTCTTTTATTTGGAAATATTGACAGGTACATAACACAGTAAACATTAACTGATATTTCCATTGTTTATCATCTTTTGTTGAAATATCAGATAATAAACCCATCCCCACTGTATACACCGAGAGTACAGGACATTAAATACATAAACAATATATACAAAGAGGTCGCCTCATTTCGCCGAGCCAGACGTACACACACACACACACACACACACACACACACACACACTCTCACACACACACACACACACACACATACACACACACACACACACACACATCTGGAACATCTGTATGTAGATACACCTGCACATGCAGAGTCAATACCCAGTATCACACAAGTACAATATATCCAGAAATTAAATACAATATGAGTTGTTCTTCTTCTTTGAGTACGGCCAACCTATTCTACCACATGACTTGGGGAAAAGACACAACTGAACATCAGAAATAGGATATTGTAATTCTACAACTGGCAAATCTCCGGCTCAAGATGTATTTCCCAGGGACGTAGACACATTACTTCTTCATTAATCAGTATTCAAAAATAAAACGTACTCTCTGTCATCAATTCCCCCCAAATGTGTTTGGATATCTGTCAAGGCATTTATTTAAGTTCTTGTGAGAATTTCGCCAAGAAAAAACAACACTTGTAATAACTACTTACTAACCCAGAGTGAAGTCATGCCGGGAAATATCAGACTTCTGTAAAATCGTTATAAATCCTCAGTCAGATATTTCCTGGCATGACCTCACTCTGGGTTATTTAGTAGTTATTACAAGTGTTGTTTTTTCTTGCGTTTACTCTTTTTAGCCGAGCGGTGAAGGTTAGTAAATTGTGTATTATATGGCATTTTTTTCCGCTCCTATTGTTTTGTAAATAAAAACAAATTGTAATATGTCATTTTGTTCAGCACTCATGTCTTCTCACAAGACAATGTGTTTCAGGTGTTGCGTAACAACCAATTACTTGCTCACTTCAAGTTACAGTGATCAATAAAAAAAAGAAATTGCCGACGGGTGCCCTTTTTTGGGGTTTGAGCACCTGCCCTGCAACATGTCTGTGCACGTGCTTAGATACAGCACTTTGTGAACAGCCAGCTTCAGTACCTTTTGTGGCTTATCCTCCTTGTGGAGGGTGTCAATGACTTCTGGACAACTGTTAGGTCAGCAGTCTTCCACATGATGGTGTACTGTAGCCTATACTGAAGCAGGCTCAGGAAACCTTTGCAGTTGTTTTCAGTTCATTAGCTGATTACAATATTGAACTTATTCACAATATTCAAATTTTCTGAGATACCACATCTTTATTATTATTAGCTGTATGCCATAATCATCAACATTTAAATAAATACACACTTAAAACATATCACTGTGTATAATGCATCTAAATAATACACAAGTTTCACTTTTCAAATTCAATTACTGAAATAAACTAACTACTCAAAGATATTCTAATTCATTGAGATGCACCTGTGTGTGTATATACACATATTTATATGATTAAAAACCGTGAACCTGAGCCTGAGCCTTTGACAATATTAATTTTCTGACAAATTAATGAACCCCTTACCACTTTTTAAGTAAGTCACTTAGATATCTATTGCACTTCATCTCACTCTTTCACCTTTCACTAAAACAGTTAATGGTCACTTATGTCATGTATTAGAAACCCTCTTTTAACAGTGCTCTTCGTGACATTTATACAAACAGTGTCCATTAATGTTGATCAGATCAACATTGCATGTCCAGTATACTTACTGATGTGTAATGAAATTGTTCATTCTCCTTTAAAAAAAAGGTTTTATTTTGTGAAGTGTGTCGTTTCTAATATATGACGCGTGCCGTAGCCCCGCCCTGGCTATTGGCTATTGGCTGATTGGGTTTGCAAAAGCATTTCTGTCCTCTGATAGGCTTTCAAGTACACGACACAGTTCCGCAAACCCAGACTGTTTGTGTTTTGACGTTGTTGCAAAGAGCTTCTCAGACCACCACACAAGTCCACAAGCGAGGACCAAGTCCACGTTCTCCACCTCGGTTCGTAACTCCGGCATATTGTCAACACTATCTCACTGAAATGTGACGGACGCTTTTCTTGCTTCGAGGCTTCAGCGGTGTCGTTTTGTATCACCACACACGGTCTTTATCAGCCAACGGTAATGCTAACGCTAGCTGAGTTAGCTAAGGGGTCCCCCCCATCCCTCTAACTAGCGACACTAGTTAATTAACGCTAAACGTTAGCAGGTGGTGGTATCGCGTGCAGCCTGCAGCCGTTCCACCTGCTGGCTCGCGCGCGTCCTCCTCGTTGCTTGTGTCGCGAGCTGGCAGAACGTTTTTCAAGACAGCCGAGGCTGAGCTGGGCAAGAGGGTCTCCTCTCTTAAAGGATTTAAGAGAGGAGGGTGGCTGGTGTGGTGGATGATGTCTCGGGGCATGGTCCATTCACCGCCAGTGAACGTGTTATCCCCGAGGTGTGTAATGCTACTTAACTAACGAACACTACTGACACGGACGAGAGTTGCTTCACCAAGTGGCTCCAGGGCTTCAAGACCTGTAGTCTGACCAGTCGCATTAGTCCCCGTGGAGTCCCTGATGGCACGTGACTGCAGGTCCCTGGCTCTGAAGCGTTGGTTCTGTTGATGTCACCACAACCTGCATTCACCAATGATCCACTCGTCTGTGTTGCAAGGTGGCAGCAGCCGATTTCCCTCTAGTCCCGTCCTTAAGCTCATCCAGGGCACCTGCAGGTGCTCTCAGGGTAGCTGGACTGGAATTCCATCAGCATGTCCAGGCTCGCTTCAAAGGTCTCCACGATTTACTTTTGGATGAAAATGGCTTTATAAATAAAATGTATTATTATCTCCTGTTCACCATTGACCTGCCTGTTATGCTGCACCCGTCATGACCTGGAGGCATTTGAAGCCCGTGTTGGAACACCTCAATGGTCACCTTATGATGCCACCCTTTTTAAGAAGGCTTGTTTCAGTCTCTGGTCTGCAGTCGGGCTCTGAACAAGGCGGAGCACCGGTAGCACGGCTGCCCCTACTCTTAGATACACCAGAGTCCTAATGGTCTTGTTGGAGGGATTCATTTGCTGTAGAGTAACGCAACAATATGTTCACCGGTACAACTTGGTGGAAAGGGCTAAGGGATTGTGTTTAAATGTCTCTTTTTTCATTTTCAGGATAAACAAAGACGGAAGACAACATGGCATCAGACTCTCCACGCAGACCTAGTCGCTGTGCTGGAGGGGTTCTGGTGCGAGCACAAGCTGCTACGTAAGGATTATTAGTTTTATTATAAGTGATACTGTATGTATGTGTATATGTAACATTAGCCTCTTGATGTCACAGGGAGCAGTCCTACATGGAAAGTGTGGTGACCTTCCTGCAGGATGTGGTCCCCCAGGTAATGTCATGTTTCCTCTCATACTAACTGCTGTTCCAAGCACGTCTGGTTTGAGTTGTATGCTTTTATGTTTACACTATAAAAGACAACATGAGATCTACGTGTACTTGCTGACTCACGGACTACGTTTACGAAGTCAGAATGCATTCTAAAAAACACTAGACGTTTGCACCGCGCTGTTGATGATCGTACGATGCTTTGGCCCCCAGGAAGTAATGGAGCGCCTCTCCAGATGACGATACATACATATGTGACGACTCTAGAATTCTCAGAACAAACAACAATTGAATGACAACCTCTTTGCTTTTATTTTCGGAAGTTTAATTGACATTTCAAAGTGGATTTACTAAATTTCTGTCGGTATAATACAGAATAGTACATGGGTATATTTTCCACTAACTATCCTAATTATTATATATTATCTACTTCATAATATTAGTATTGAACTGGGACACGGCAATAGTCTCAAGGCTTGAATGGGTGTATCAAAATTATAAGGAAGGGTCCTCGCGTTGCTCTAACATCTTAAAGTTAAGTATGTTAAGTTTAGCATACAAAAAGGAACTGAGTACTGTCATATCAACAAGAGATGGCTGCGAGCCTCAAGCCTCCAGACAAAAAGTAATCTGCTAGCAGCTATCCTTGAATGCTAATTCTCGTGCAAACATATTTCGGGCTGGCAACCTGAACCTTGTTAGTTCTACAACTAGTTATGTTGGGCAGTGTTGCATATCTTGTCCACCCTCTGCTCTCTTTGTCAAACTACAGGCATACACCGGAGCTCCGCCCACTGATGAGAAAGAGAAAATCATTTGGGTTCAATTTGAGAAAGCTGACATCAATGGTAAGTTTGTGTGTTTTTAGATTTATGAGTTGAAATCGCACCGTTTCTTTTGGATCGGTTCTTCTTCCAGTTGGGATCCTCTTCCAAATGGTTGTTTCCAAGGTCAAGAATGAACCTGTGTGTTGAACTGATGTTGTTTTGCTGCTGGTTTGATTTAAAATACACACACTTTGGGATGCATTGAGCTATGCACCCTTTTAATGTTCATGTTTAAGGAATGCTACATAAAGAAAAGATTGTGGTGTTACAGGATTGTATTTGATAAATGTGGAATAAGAAAATGATCTGGAGCTGTGACGCGCAACCCAGGAACCCCCCAAAAAACCTGCAGAGAAACTAACAATATTGTTGTGACATGTGGGGGTCATTTTAAAGAAGACATTTGATGGAATGCTTGAAGAATAGTAAATTACATGACACTATAATAAATAATGCTTAAACTTGTTATTCAAATCTGTTTAGATGTTCAACTCAAGAGAATTTGATGACTCACTGTTTGTGGTTGATCTTTCATATTGCTGTGTGATTACTGTCCTATAATTAACGGCATGTCTGTTTGTACAGACACTTCCCGCAATCCAGAGTTCATGGAGATGCACAGTGGCACCACGGACCCCCCTCTTTGCCTGATGGCCGGCTACACTGACGGGATGCAGATCTGGAGCGTATCTGTAAGTCACCCACCGACCGGGCCGGTAAAACTGCCTCATCTGTCATGAGTTTTCACTACTCCGATTTCATTCAGATGGAGATGTGTACAGAAACACTCGGATCCTGGTCTAATGCTACGGTCAAACCAATTTGCGTGAGTTTACGTGCGCGACCATTTGACGTGTTCACAAGAAAGAAAGCTCCGGGAGGGGTGGGGCGTAGCTCCACAAAAACATTTTCCATCAACCATGAAGAATTAACCACTAGGTCTGCTTTATACTTGTTGTGGACGTCCCACACACATCAGAACATCTAACGCCCTCGTGTCTGCGTTCATGACATCACCCGTGGGCTCACACAGCTCATTCATTTTCACCGATATACGTTAACTGTTACGTCTCAAAGACTTCCGCTTCCAGCGCTACGAGAGCGGAACACCTAACATATATAGATATATTTATATATAATAATAATGTATCCTTTATTGATCCCACAATGGGGAAATTCTTCTCTGCATTTGACTCATCCTTCGTTATGAAGGAGCAGTGGGCTGCAGTGAAGCGCACCCCTCATGCCTGTTTTATTCTCTGCGAACTCCAGGTGCCCGCAAAACCGCAACGATCAGTGTGTCCTCCTTGTTCTGATTCAACAACGGCCGGACATTGACGAGCGAAGCAACTTGCGAGCTGATTGGCCTACGTTGCAACATTTTTGCCTCAAGGTTGAATCGGGAAAAAATGTTGGGTCTATCGCAGCCACGTGTATGTATGTTGACTTTGCATGGGATCGCGGCGCTTTCGGTGTGAACACGGCATTAGTCGTTGTGCAGAACTGAAAGGTGGATTGACAGAAGTAAGACATTGTGTTGTAAACACTTTCTATGTTTAGATGACACTAACAGACCAACTTAACCAGGGCCCTGTTTCAGAAAGCAGGATGAATGACCCCTGAATTGACTGAGCTGGGTTTTTAGGTCCAGAACTGCTGATCAGTCAGTAAATCCTTTTACCCATGGCAAAAGGCAGAGTTTACAGTTTAATCCAGGGGAGGCAGAGGTGTTAATAAATGTCAACTGTGCACATTTATCTTTTTTACTCTGAACAAGGAATGTGTCAATGCGTTAAAACAATAAAGTTGTATTCAGCGTTGTCCATTTATCTTCCACCATCTTTATGAATGATAAAGTGGTGGGCTTGTATGTGAAAACATGCATGGCAATACAAGGAATTGGACTGTAACATTAAACGATCATCACCATCATGACCAAAACACTAGGGTTAGGGTTAACCCTAACCACACTAACGGTGAAAAATATAATCTGTCCAGATGAAATAGATGAAGACATGATCATAAGGTCACAATCTGATCCAGTATTGCATTTGGTTTTCACTTGAAAAGGCGTCGAGGTGACAGAACAGCAAATTTTAAATGTTCCACATCTATTTGGATCCTAAAAGCATTCCGTAGATTTATTTTTGCTACTGCAACACATGTAAAACATTATACCTGTCCCTGAAATGCTGTTTAAACGCATCCAGACTATTTGAAATTTAGTTAAAAAATAAACTTGCTTATTTACTTCTTTTTTTTTTTTCTTAGGCGCTCGGGATTTGTCATAGGTGCTCGGCAAAAAGGCTTAGGCGCGCGCCCAAATGTTCTCTATGCAGGAAAAACCCTGTTTAATTGCTATTCTGCAGCTGTATCACCACCAGCTTTCTCAGACATTCTGTCTCACAGGAAACCTCCACTGATTGGTTGGGAAATACACACGCATGTGTGGCCCTTTTTAAGAGGGAGGGGACAGAGAAAAAAAACCTCCAGCCAGCAGGCTTGGTTTAGAGTCGGTTTCTGATCAAGAGTTTGAGTTTCCTCCCGTTGTCAGAGTTAACTAACTCAAAGATCTCCCGCCGCTTTCTTTCTCGAACAGGACACTTATGACACAACCAGTGGATATAGGGCAATAAGTTGTTTACATAGTGCTTCCATTAGAACATTGTTAAAACTAGCTTCATAGCCAGTGAAGCTTCTTGTTTTTGTTTTGTGTGCGTCATAAATCCAAACCAACAGACTAAAAGAGTTTGAAAATAACGTTTGACTTGCGGTGTCAACGGACAGCCCTTACAATTGATTGTGTAATTGGATGACGTCAACATCATGTGCTTATTGAGGTCAAAGCTCAAACTCCAGTCAAATCATTAGCTGCCTCCGTCGAGACATGTCCTTCTGAAAGGCTTCTGAAAAAAGGCAACGATAAGGGAAATGTAGCAGTCAGACCAACCTGCTGACTAAATATCTGAAATCAAATTTACTATTTGGGTTGTATTAACAGTTTCACAAGTATAAACACCTCCTGTGTTTCACTTAATAATTTCTACTATGTTTCTCTTAGTTAGTCAGGTCACAGTTTGATAAACAAAAGGCTTCCTGGAGATGCTCTGCAATGAAATGCAGCAGAGTCTGAATGTCACTAGGTTTTCCAGAGATGCATCAGTGTTTCTGTCATGCTTTGTACAGAGAGCTTATTAAATTTGTCTTTGATCACGCAGACAAACATTAGACAAAACCAATGTTAACAGTCAAAGCATTTGGGACTATTGCTCCTGTTGGATACAAGATGAAATTAATAAAATTGCTGAAAATGTATTTAAAAAAAAAGTTATGAAACTAGCTGATATAATGGAACAATATCAACTCAAATGTATGGTAGTTATCTTCATTTAGTAGAGTTGAACAAAATAAATACACAGTGGAAGTCTGTTTTAAATTGTTTTGCTTTATGTTCACTGCTGCAGTACAGTCGTTGTCCACTAGATGGCGCTGTTGACTGTTCTAGAACATATTCGGTTCTAACAGTAGCGGGAGCCTTCTCACTCATAACGCGTCCTGCTGAGCTTCACTAATATCTTCAGAACGGAGAGAGGTCAGAAAACAAGCCGATGGCCAGTGACTGTTTCACATCTCTCATGGACTTCACCAGACACGAGTTCACTATGAAAATGCTCGTTATATTTTGCCAACACCTTCTGTCTTTTTAACCCCTCTCTAGTAAAAGGTTTTGATAAATTAACTTTTAGCAGGTGCATCGTCTCAACAAATCTTTACACACATATTCACAAACTACTGGTTGACTAGGTTACAGTATGTTTCTTTACCCAAATGTACACACATAAATGTATATTAAATATTAGTGTCTATAATTCAGAACAATTATATTCAATGACTGTTGACAAAGTACAGATCATCATAACAAATCTAAATTCAATGTAACACCACAAACTACAACCCGAGAAACTACCATACAGTAATAATAAGAGTATGGATTGTTTATGTAGTGATCGTTCATGAACGGCAACACCACGCTTGAGCCGTGTTCACCAGTCTCTCTGAGACTCTTCTCCCCGTCTCTTCACGTGGTGCACCGTCGGCGCTTTAAGCTGACATTGAGATGGAGAACCAACACGTCCAGGCTCTGACCTCCTCCTGAAGGCAGCCTCATCGCCGCTCGTCGACAGACTTGACGAGTTCCAGCACTATCCTGAAGTAATGTGCAATATGGCCACTAGATGGGGACCTTTTGTTAATATAGTGACACTAGTTAACATGACCTCTTGGTGTTTTACAGGGCAAATGTGAACACAGACATTGAATCATTCATCAAATAAATAAAACATATGAGACCGACACATGCTGTAAACTGCTAAACACAAGTGTTCTCTTTGTTGTTTTTTGTGGTTGTTATTCTTGCAAGCTGCATGTTGAGATCCATTTCTCTATTCAAATGCGTCCTTGCGACTGGGCCGAGCTCTTCCGAGCAGAATGGTTACGTTGTCTCATCCAGGAAACGTCACGTCCTCAAAGTCGGTCTCGGAAAATCATTAGAAGATCGTCTGCGCTGCGACTTAACAAATGACCCCTGATGCCGTGGCGGCCTCGCTCTCCGGGTATCGCCTTTCATGTACTGGCTGTCACTGAAACACGCACACTTCACATACATCCTGTGAGATCTAAACACAGCAAAGTCCTTAATCAGTCTCTTTTATAAACATCCACTGGCCGCGGGTAAGAGGACACACTCTTACTTTACCCGTGGACACGCATACCGGCCGCTGGGATGTGGCAACTCCTGTTTAGACTGTATTGCAGCTCTGATGGTGGAACAAGAGAATTACAGCTGTTTCAGCCACACGACACACACGCCCGGTAGAACTGATCTCCATGAGCCCCCCTTTGTCTCTCGCTTTCATTTGAACCCCAATCCTGATTTGAACAGCGCTCCCCAGCCTGTTATCGTGCACTGTCCTCCCTCATTGTTTTTCTTTCAGTTTTGAACATTTATGGGATGTTTCTGGGTCGTGTTTTTTCACAGGGTTTTAAGTAAGCACTGAAGGTGCCTCGGCCTCTGGCTCTTGAGTGGTTGTGAAGTGTTTGTGACAGTCGCTAAGCCAACACCCTCTGTAATGGCCTGGCAAAGTACGAACATGCACACACACGCTTTCCCACACCGGCGAGATGGGGACTCCTGACTGGTTGTATGGATGCTGAAAGAGCTGTTTAGGAGATGTAAATTACTGTCGCCTTACACTAGAGAGGTGTCGGCCACCGCAGCCTGATGAGAGGCAGACCGGTGGACGGGTCGTCTGTCTGCCCACGTGTTGAGATGAAATAACCTGCTTGGATGAAAAGTGTCTGCAGCAAGTGTCAGTGGATGAGCTGAAGACCTGGAGCTGTGTTACGACAAGACCTCAGTCCTGCCCTCAACTTGTTGACATGTAAACATGATGGGAAGTTTCTGTAATATGGACACCGGAAGTGCACATTTTTATGTGAGCAGACATTTTGACAAACCTTTTAAATGTTTTCAAGATAATGTAGTTTGAAGATGGGTCAGGATCTGTGCTAAGTTCTATCTGCTGCTGAATAGTATTAATATATATTAACAATATTCATCTCCCTAGAAGATTGATGGAACATTAGTACACTTTTGTGCTTTTATTAATCTCCAATGTTGGTGCTCGTAAAATTTTCAATATGAGATCCCATAATTCTCATTCCTCAACAATGGGGGAGGGAGGGATGCTAAATTCACAAACAAATAACTAAAAGTATTGCATTGAAGGTGATTGTCTTTTATTCACGAGTTGTTGAAGAAATGTTACACGTTTCATTTTGACTTGAGATGGACGTTGACCATTTGGGTGATGAATGTTTTACTGTATTGTGCTGTGCTTCTGAGTGCAGTACATTTAAATAACTAACTTCCCTACAGTGTGGACACCCAACTTTGCATCATTCCTGAAACCTGAATATCTTCTGTTAGTTCCCTGCATTCGGGATACAGAACATCAGGAAGGCAATGCAGGCCCTCCCCTAATCTACTAAGCAGTATCTATTATGCCGGCGTCCTCGTTTGACTTTAATGTCTTTTCGAGGCCGTAATCCAATGATTGAATGAATGAGTTGTTTAATTTATTATATTTTAGGTTCTGATTTAGGAGTATAAGTTCTCACACAGTACTGCGCTGCTTCAAATGAACCTTCAGCTTGTATGTGGCGTACACTGTTGGACTGCGGTCTCCTCCTGTCCCCCCTAAACGGACAAACATGGGTCTAATGTGAAGAGGAGTGAAAGAGGATAACGTCCTTAAAAATATAATTACAAAAACGGACCAATCCGAAAACCCTTTCTGGAAAGCACAGCTGAATACTTCAAAACATATACAGCTCCACGGTTGGACAACCCAGTGACTGATTAGACGATGTGCTCGACGAGAGGCCCTCTGATCGTTACTCGGTTACTGTCATGAGTACAGTTTGATGCCTCTCAAATCTACAGTATGTTTCTGAAAAGTTTAATGTATTTGCTCAACATCGTACGTAGTGCTGCATTCCTCCTAGTGGTGCTGCGTGTCCTGGAAGCACACGCACCTGTTACTGTCCGATCCCTGAAGCACCTGCTCCCTCCAAACCTCCATTATGTCCAGCACTGTGTTGCTAAGCGGACTCACTTGTGAATATGCCCCAGATATCGGTTCACAGCTTATGGTATTATATTTGAGAGATTAAAACAAGAGCAGACACTTTTTTTTTTGTGTGACATTTTCACCCAAAACAAATCCAAGCCACAAAGGATATGAATATAATGAAAAACTGTACTCCTGCAAAACAACATTGTAAAAGCAATTTAGCATATTGCGGTATGCCGGGTTGTGCTAATGTAATGGTGGTAATGTTGTTGATGTCAGTGGATGTCACACAGAGCCATGTAAGGCGAGGATGAGCGGCGGGGTAAAGCACAATAACCCGGAGCATTAACCTTCGGCCCTCCCCTCTTCTCGTTTTTAATCCAGCAAATTCCATTATTCCCCCTTGCAGGTCCATTTGCCCGTGCTGGAATCCCACCCTGCTGCCAGCCTCCTTTTATTCCTGCTATCAGTGCTCGTATAACCTGCTTGTGCCAGTGTTAATCTACCACTGATGGGCCTCAAGGACTCTGAATAAAAACACAGCTCCAAATCCGCCACTTTGAAAAAGCTACTAATTGCACAAAAGAGCGATCATCCCCTGAGATGGGTTTAAAGACTTCAAACAACCAGATTAAAGCACTAGTAAAGTGATAATGCAGGTTTCACTGTAATTTAACGCATAACAGAATAATAAAAATGGGTCATTCTGCACTCAGAACAATGTGACATTACACACGCTAGTCAGTGGCGCTCAGGCCATTGACCTAATCTACTGCCGTCACATCGGAACACATGCAGCTTAAACCTGACATGTGCGGACACAACCACACATCCATGTACATGCTTTACACTGGCTGCATTTCCTCTGTAATAGAGAGCAGACAGACAATCAACTTTAAAATCCTCTTTAATATGGCAACTGTCAGTTACTCACTTCGATGTCTGAGTGATGAAGAAGTGAAAATAAAATCTGTGTTTAGCATTGCATATTGAAGTGCTGGGTGTTTGTGCTAAGTCCTAACCTTGTTTATACATCTTTTGATTTAATATATTTTAATGAAAAAATAATTCAACTAATTGTCTTATGAGATGAAGTTCATCTACTGCTCACAAAATTAAACAATATTGTATTTTAGATTTGTAGAGAAACATTTTTTTTCTGTTTCTGCTGAACTGCTCAGGTAGACGGTACTTCACTATTCCTTTACGTAGCATGTAGTGTTTGCTGCAACATTAATGCTCTGAAAATCGTAGAGTAAGGCTACAAATACTGGAATGACCTCATGCAATACCCACCATGTGCCAGCTTTCAATTGTAAAATGTAAAACTCTACATTCCCCTGTGTACGCTATAATGAGTGTGACCACACTGCTGTAGACGTGTCCAAATGTTCCTGACTTGTTCCTTGTTGTTAAAAGTTCATGGAGGGGTCAAAATGCCTTTTTGGTAAATGGAGCAAACCAGTAACATGAAAAGTAGCATCACTCCTAAGAACTGTTGAACATGAGAAGCATAACGTAACATTTAGTCTGGGAAGAATAAAGGTGAATAAATGTAACCTTCAACAAGCCCCTCCTTATCATTCTGTTCATGCATCACAATGAGAAGGCGACGTTGGGAGCTCGTAAACACAGTCCAGAGGGTCTCATGCTTCCTGTTGGATGGGACGGAAACGCAATCGGCTGCTCTCTACTTGGTGTTGACCGTTACCTCTGACCGTGTCATGTTGGCTTGGCTACAGTCGGACGAGGCAGCTTGTTAGCGCTGCGGTGCCACCGTAGCTTTCATTTTGTGGGCAGTACATTTGACTTTGTGCTCTGGCTTAAGCTTCTCCCTCTCTTCCTCTGTGCCGCACAGATGGAGTACATTACTTTTCTTACAGTGTGAACGCATACATGTTTGTCCTTATGCTTTTATAGGCTTTTATCCCTCTTGGTCATTTCACACTTTATTTTGCTGAGTACAGAACAAAGGGCACGGTGTTGTTCACAGCCACATGAAGGTGTGTTTTCCAAATACACACTTTAGACCAGACAGGAAAAGGCGTAGGTCATGTGGCCATCTCTGGATTCCATGAAGCCTGAATATGTGGTTTAAGCTCAACTTTATTGTTTAGTCTTTAATCGCGAGCCTTTCTTTCAGTTGGCAGGGGAAGCCCAAGAGCTGTTCTCTGTGCGCCATGGTCCCGTGCGAGCTGCCCACATTCTGCCAGCTCCTCATATCAGTGAGTATCTTCTGACCTTTCTTAAATATGAAACGACAAACTCGCAGATCAAAGCACAGTCTACGCATTCTACCTTTGCACCAGGCTCTGAATGATGTTTCTGCTTATTATTTTTATACTGGTAATTTTGTCGCCCTCTCTTTTGTATCAAAAGTCTATAAATGCTGCACCATGGCTCAGGTTTTTCTTTGTTGTCTATGTGAACTGGTTAAAGTGTGTGTATATGTGTATATATATATATATATATATATATATATATATATATATATATATATATATATATATATATATATATATATTTTTTACATCTTAATAACAAACTTGTCAGAGACAAAACAAAAAGTCTGCCTTCCGGCCCCTCAAACTCTCCATTTATCGCATTTTAGCTTGTTTACTTTCTCTAAAAACCAAAGGGCCGCATCACAACATCTGCTTTGCAACTTTGCTGCTCCGATGGCAGCGTCTGAAGAACTATACCTTGAGCCGGGCAGAAGCTCAGCTGTTTACACCGTGTCTCACCACATGAACTGCCACCCACTATTGCTCTTTACTGAGTTGTATTTCTGAACACTAGGTTTACCTTTCTAATCGTCGAACGTAGAAGTAACCGTATTATTTTTAAACACTTTTCTTTTTGGTAAGCTCTCAGAAGAAGTTTCTTTTACTTAACTTTCATTTATCCAGGATAGTCCCACAGAGATTTTAAATCTCTTTTCCGAGGAAGTCCTAGCCAAGATAGTAGACTTGGGTTCATTCTCGCCTCTTGTGGTGCTTTATCATTAAATGAAAGAGTGCCCCATGCTGAAGTCAGTCTACGAGTAGTGTTGGCCTGCTCTGTCACTGGTGGAAAGCCTCTGAAGTCAGTGCTCTCTTGCTGCCAACGCTCTGCTGGAAACCTCTGACTGAGCCGTCACTGTTCAGTGAGCCGTCTCTACAACATCTCTCAACCTATATTTTCTCTTTGAGATTCTTTCATATTTCGTTCAAATTAATAAATATGTTGTGGATGTCATTTTAACATTTGTTAACTGTAACTTATTCCATTTATTTTCCTCAAATCCTCATCCTGGTGCTGTTCAGATTCTCTAACCATTAAACATGGATCCAATCTTTACATCTCACTCTGTTTTCAAACAGTGTTCTTTTTTTATTTTGCAGGCAGTTATGTAGACAATTGTTCAGAAATACCAATTGTTACAATAATGTAATGCAGCCAGACAACATGTTGCAGGAATGGTAAAGTCATCCTGGCAAATAGGAAATCAAATGGTACCAGAATTTGAAGAAAATGGTGTCCCTCGTGCCCACCGCATTTACCGGCATCAACATTTATTACAAAACAAATTAAAATGTTGTTATTGATGGCACTGAAATCATAACTTATGATAGCAATGAACACCACATTTTGTAAAGTAATATAAAAATGTCTACTTCTACAACTTTTTATTCTTATCCAGTTTACACTTTTTATTATTAATTAATTTAATTTATGATGTCGCATATAGTGAAAAAGTCCCAGTGATCACAAACAAATGTCACTTTTTCATACACTGTAAATGAATGACTGCAGTGTGAATACTAGTGCTCTTTTCCTAAACGCTCTGGTGCAATTGGTGTAGTGGTCCAACTGATTACGTTTAAATTGTATGTCAATCAATACTGAGAAAGCGTCGGTCTGGCCTCTCTGGTTTGTGCTATTTCTTTTTTTCTGGTGAGAAAATCGCCTTTTTGTTCTGTGTCCGGGTTCCGGTCTTTTGGCAGATTTCAACAACACACAATGGCAGCATTTGAGGAGCGCTGGAAGTGGATGAAAGCAAAGCGCAGTAATAAGAAGCAGCAGATAGCTCCGACACATGAGGGGAGCAATTCTCTCAGCAGAAAATAAATATGAATTGTACTACTGGAGGGAAGGACAGTGATTGCAATCTGCTAGGGTGCAAACAGTGTTGCACTGTGGCGAGCCATTAAAAGGCCAATTGTGTGTGATGTGAGGCCGTGGGTGGGCGGACTGAGAGCGACCCGAAAATAGGTGTTGATTTTAATAAGGCAAGGTTCTGTTTTCCTAGAATAGAGAATAGTGTTTTTTCCAAAGGGAGCGAATGCATTTAACCACATCCTCTCCAGAGTTTACAACCTGCGTTCATCCGTTGTCTCAGATGAATGGGGATACACTGTTCCCTTGATTGATAACAAATGAGCATTGAGGAAATGTGAATATGTATATATGATAATATGGAGTGTGGGTCAGTTCGTATGTTTTTACGATAGAAATTGGGATGCTGTATTGCTATGAAGTTTAACAACAAGCGAGTTGGCTGTTGGAGCCCATGTTCTAGTATTCTCTCAACATGCGACTTTCCCTTCTGTCACACTGAAACATGCAAGCGTCCGTATGAAGGTCAGCAGTACTTCACTTCTTGTCCAGTACTTATAAATCAAAGTATTTGTAATCATCAAATGTTGCAAGGAAGTTTATTTGAGTAAATGTGGCATTTAACTAAGTTTCTGGAAGTTATATTTATATTCCGGCGCAATATCTTGAGTGGAAACGATGTGTGATGACAGCAACAAGAAGAAAGGCCCATGTCTGGAGTGTTAAGGCTGGTGGGGAAGGCACATCGGCCCTCACGCCATACCACAGGAACTCTGGCTGATTACTGGCAAGCCTCAAATTACAGTCCTCTAAAGGGTAACATCTTCGATCTAAGTGTCCCCATCCCCTCAGTCCCCTGATCCTCCGTCCGTCTTCAAGAATGAGACAATCATGGAAAACACGGGATCAGTCCACTTAAGTCTTAATGGAACATGTTTTCTTCTTTTTTCGTTTTTTTAAACATGCCTGCTGGGTTTTTACCATGCTGTAATTCCAACCTAAAACTCCCAAACACACAAATATACAAAGAAAATCAGAGATTTCTTCATCTAATTTCAGCTCATGTAATTTTAAATAAAATAATATTTTTCCCAACCTTTTCTGGTTGTGGAGAAAGAAAAGAGAAGAAAACAACATTTTACATGACATGACTTCCATCTTTTTGGCTGGTGAAGATTGCAGTCTGCTAACTTCAAATTATGGCTTGATTTTTGGAAAAAGAAGAAAATCAAAAATGTTTGAACATAATTGAGTTTTAGAATTCTAACAGTAGTAATGTAATCTGCGTGTTTCCTGTCATGGTAATAGGCTGCCAGTTGAATGAGGGTGGGCACCACGAGAGGCCTCACATGTTCAATGAAAGAATGTACCTCTTTGTTGTGTGCAGATTATTCTGTTTCTCATCCCTCCTTCTTTAATTCCTCTTGCTCCTCAGGTCCTCTGCAGACGGACAGTTTTTCTGACAAGAGGCCTCTGTTGGGGGTGTGCAAGAGTACGGGGTCTTCTGGGTGAGTTCATGCTTCATAATAAACATCTCCACCTTTGCCAACAGGATCTTAGATGGGTTAAATACCAACACCTCAGCAACTGCTGGCAGATTATTAGCACACCATCAACCTGATTTGAGTTTCTAGTCCTGCAATTAAATTAGGTTGGAATGAACCTCTTGAATATTTAAGGCTACGACTATACTTTATTGTAATCGTGGCCCAGTTAGGAACAATAAAAACAACTGCGGCATTTTGGCAAACAATGGTTTGAGTGATTTGATGGTGCCTTTATTTACTTCACTTGATAGTCTGTCCTGGTTGAGCTGTTGCAAAAAGGTAGCCATGATGCAATCCTGTTTTCTTTTCTTTCCTGATCCCGATCTCACTTTTCATACATCTGGCAGACATAGAGCAGCACCCGCTTTTATTCGTTTTTGTATCCACTTGAAAAAGGGAAGTCCAATAATCCCTCTATATGTACTATTCTGGTTCCCACCAATCCTCACTGCTAAATGCTCCATTATGTTCACCAGCACATCTCTAACATACAGTGGGTTCATTGGGGGGGGGGGGGGCTGTAAATAACCAAGGCCACATTTCCTGCATCGGGTCATGTGTGAATGTGAGTAGGAATCGCAATTCGGTTCTGCCAATGTCCCCCCTCTAAAACCTAGGGTGCTTATAAATACCTATACTACTATATTATTTGGTAACCCCCAAAAAAGATTGAGTATGTCAAAAGCAATATGCCAAAAATACCCGGATGTGCTACTGCATGCTGTCCCATTTTGCAGGTTGAATCCTTGCTGGCTATCCTCACCGACGGTACTGAGCAAGAGGGTCAAAGTTCAGCGTCATGACAAAGTAGTATTTGCCAACTCAATGCATACTGCATGCAGCAGTACGTACTCTCTAAGGTTAGCTGCAGTACATACTGAAAGTAAAAAGAAAACGTATACGACTTGTAACACAGCCTGAGTAGTGTTTCAGGGAAAATGCCTGGAAATTAATCAAAAGTTGTAACAGTGCAGAGACAAACACGTAAAGGGTTTAGACATCAAAAGACACTTTCATTGGGAGCGAACAAACTAATTACATGACTCCACTGATGACTTATTTATATCTGTTATTATTTATATCTAGTATTTCCTGGAATGCTTCACTGGGTGATGTGACTTTTCTCATAAACCTCAATATTAGATATGTTCAATTCAGTTTATTTTGTCTCGCCAAAAATCACACATTTGCCTCAGAGGGCTTTACAATCTGTACACGTACAACATCCTTGTACCAGGACCTCACATCAGATCAGGAAAAACTGAAAAGGGGAAGAAACCTTTAGGAGTGCAACAGAGGAGGATCCCTCTCCCTGGACGGACATAAGCAATAGATGTCATGTGTACAGATGAACAGTGTTACAGAGTGACAACACATGTAATGAATATGACAAATGAATGAATAATTACAGGTAGGCATGGACCACGATCCAGACCTCCACAATCTATGAAGCAGAAGGAGGTAGAGGGCTGGGGGGCGGGGCACATCAACATGGTCACGGGAGGAGGCATTTGGAAATAGGCCAGACCAATGAGGCCAGGCCTTTGAGGCAGGAGGCACGGAGAAGGAAGCAGGGCCATTGGGAAGGAAGCAGGCAAGGAGTCAGGACCCAGGACCAGCTTCAGACCCAGCCATGTCCCATGGACCCTATGAGGCAAGAAGTCACAAGGACTCAGGGGAGGAAGCAAAGTTAATAATGTGCAATGGAGAGATGTAAATTCATCCATAAGGAGAGAGAGAAGAGGATAGAGGAGCTCAGTGGACCAGGGCAAACCTGATTCAGCCCTAACTATAAGCGCTGTTTAATAGGAAGATCTTAAGTCTACTCTTAAAGTAGCGAGTGCTAGCTGGAAGCCAGTGCAGAGCAGTTAATACAGGAGTAATGTGATCTCTTTTTTTTGTTGTAGATGCATGAAAAGGGCGACTGAAAAGGGCATGAAAAGGGCGACTATGGGTCAGTGGGTAGCAGGCCCGTCTTTCAATCACGGGGTTGGAGGTTCGATCCCCGCCCTAGTCGATGTGTCCTTGAGCAAGACACTTAACCCTGAGTTGCTCCCTGTAGCTGCGTCTATGGTGTATGAATGTAACAGGATTGTAAGTCGCTTTGGATAAAAGCGTCAGCTAAATGACATGTAATGTAATGTAAAAAAGAAAATTGGCACCAGACACAACAGCTCCTAGCCCACCTGATTTGCCTGAAAATAATGAGCAGTCTCCTGCCCCTATACTTCTTCTTTTTCTTCTGTTTTGTTTTATGGCAGTTGACATCCGTAAGTGTAGCAATACTGCCGTCTGCTGGACTGTTCCTTGTGAAATGGCACGAGACGAAAATGTTGCTGAATGTACTGCATGTGTAAATAGTGGAAATCACTCGCAGTGCCCGGAAGGTTATTCCACTAATTTACCGGTAACTGTGTGAAAAAGGCTTCAGACTGCACCAACATAGTTTAGACTACTGGCTGTGAGACCAAAACAACGAGTTTAAAGTTACAAAACCCCTGAAGAGCTGAGAAACTTCAGTTAATCTGTTTCACATTGCACAGTTATTTGACCCATTGTCCCTCTAAAAATCTTGTTGTGCAGCTTTAATTGGATGTAGTTCTTTGGCTAAAGTCTTGTCATTTATGTGGCCCATGACTGCCCGACAATGTGATGGATGTCATATAATAAAAGTTCAAAATATTTTAATATTTTTTACAACTTTATACAACAATATACTTTTTAAAGTAACATTGTCACTAAGTACAAACACCAGTAATAACTATATAGATAATTTAACACCTTTGACAAATACATGTGTTCTGTTGGATTCCATTACATTGTATGGGGACCTAATAAAGGGGCCATTGATCAGTTTCAGAGGAGCTATCCAGCAAAGTACCCAGACTGTATGGAGATGAGAAGCACAGAAACTAAGGCAGACTTAATGTGCTGTTGAAATGACCCATCATAATGATATTTAGTCTTTAAACTGTGCTAACGGGAGGGGAAAGTGTTGTTCTCTTTGCAATGTTATACATGTACAAATCCTACATCTGAAAGCCATTTTCTGTTAATAATAAGAGGCATCAAAGGACACCCAACTTCTCGTTATGAACCCCTCACATGCACCCAACTGGAGCTGAGCCAGTGGATGTGGGCTTAGTGACTGTGATTCATGGCTTTCTAGTGGCGCTATGGTTTGCATGCGAGCAGTACCTGTACAGCCCACAGGCAGACAGGAAGGAGGTTAAACACATGTGTAGATCGCTGGCATTCTCAGAGTTGGGACTGGGGATGTCATGCTGTCGGGAAGCCAAAGAAAGTGAAGTTAAAAAGCTGAGGCATCTTGTACTCTCCATACTCAGTCCATGCACTCTTCCTCTCCCCTCCCCCATTTACTTGTGGTCCTCTTCCAGAGCAATACCACATTTAACTTGATACATCCTCCTTGGTCAATGAAATGAGGAAGTCTGTCCTCAGCCGGGCCTTGATGGAGACCGAGCGCTTGATGTTTTTCTGGGACAGCCGCCCCGGTCTTCCTGACGCTGTTGCTCCTGCTTTCGCTATGTCCTCACCGACACCAAAGGCAGCCTTCTGACGGTTTGGCGAATCATGCCGGCGTCGCTCGACACTAATGCTAAAAACATGCACTGTGTTGAAAAGCAGCCCTGACCTCTGGCTGAATGGTACAGCCTAGTTCTACGTAAATAACACTTTGGTCAAAGACGAGAAGGAAAAAGGCTTCCGGGTGCGGCGCAGTACTTTCCATCGGGCCTGTTCATAAACTTACTAAGGTCCTCACACAATTTTTAGCATATAATCATTTTGAAATAACAGCTTTTGTTCACCACCAAAAAGGATGCCGTCTTGACACTTAAATGAAAAACAGATTGAAGCCTTGGCCGCTACAGCGGTGCTGGTTTAGAAGTTGGTTCATTCAGCTCTAGGCTTAGATTACAAGATTTGCAAATTAAAGGAAAACCAGAGAAGGGAAAAAGCATGTGTGCTGAAGCCCTGTACTTGTGGATTTCCAGTCAGGCACACTCAACATAATTTTATCAATGGAAAGGATTATGCGTTAAGTCCAAACAATGTATGGATCCAGTGATTTTCTTGACAGTAAAGCTACATTAAAGCTACATATCAGTCTTTGCACTAGTGCCATTGGGTTTTCGGAATTAGTAGAGAATGCTGGTGCCATGGCAGACTTTGGTATGTCTGCTCACATTTCTGGAAAGGATTTGTGTTTTTCCTTTCCTGACTTGCTGTTATTATTATTTTCATTCATTTTAATTGCATCCGCAGGTATTACAATTCTGGGAGACTTAAGGCTGTCTTTCTCTCCAAGACGGAGGAAACTTAACTGTTTGTGGGTGTTTGAGAGCACACACTTGTTGGGAAAACGTTCACTGATCATCGTGCATTGTTGTCCACAGTTTGGGAAACATTCAGTGACACATCTAACCTACCATATACCCCCTCACAGCATCTCTAGATGCTGAGAGGATGTGGTCCTTTTTTCTTTTCACTAGAGATGCACCGATCAGGTTTTTTGAGCCGATCACCGATCACTGAAGTCAGTGTCAGCCGATCACCGATCACTGAAATAGTATCTGCCGATCCCATAATACCGATCACGGCGTCGATTGAAGCATTCTATTTATTGTGTAGCATTATTGCCTAGGACTATGAGGAAATACACGTCTAAAGCACCTCAAACATTAAAGAAAATACAGATTTCTTTAAACATTTAGGACTTTTACTTTGAAAACTGTCCTAATTGATACATTAAAATAGTTTGATTGCTATTGTAGGGGATTGATTTCAGATATGTATGGAACACATCTGCGTTATTCATTTCCTGGAACTCTTGGGGAAATCTATATGCAGGACTTTTTTAAATAATTTAAGCTAAATCTCAGAAACGATCTATAAAGATACAAAATCAGTTCATTGTTTACTTGTATATGTTAGTGTATGATTTTTCGACATCTTATTTTGAAAAACAGATGTTGTTAAAACCGGATGTGTGTCACGTAAATCCTTCCGCTAACAGTTGGCGTTCGATGGGGAGCGCGCTCCCCATCGAACGCGTGTGCCGTGAGCATCAGTCTGTAGGGGCTCAGACATGTGAGTGTCGGTGAGTTGACCCAGAGGTTCAACTCGGGGGACGGAACGCCGCTTGGTGCGTTAGGATCCCCTCGGGGACCTCTCACTCTGCGGCGTCTCTGATAGTATTTCTCGCAGATGTGACGTCATCTGATCGATCGGTTTGATCGGCCGTTTTGAGAACGCCGATCAAAACCGATAATGGCAATATCGGCCGATATGGATCGGCGCCTCCCTACTTTTCACCAATATAGTCTTCTGTCACGGTGCATATTGTGCTACATCACAGGTTTGCTCATACAGATTTATATTTCGAGCAGATATCTGGGTCAAGTTTTTAATTTTATTTTTGATGTGCTCCATGTCACCTCCCCTGTCTCTTACTTTTTTAAAGGGGTTTTCCTCTGCCATTTCCAAATGCCAATTGTACATTCAAAAGTTGATTTAGTAAAGAATGTTTGCCACGTATAATTTATGATGTTCATGATCATTGAAACTGAGGAAAAAAAAAAAAGAAACTGAGGAATCCATAGCATTCAGATTGTATATCCTAGGAAAACTATGAAGCCTGAAGTCTGTTGTGTATTTGCCAATACTTGTGGTCCCTGGTGGTCATGACTGGTGCAATTTGATTTAAATACGGATCCCACTGTTGTTATATTTGGAACAAAGGTGTAATTTCCACAGTAGCGACAATGTAGCAGTGTCTTGTCTGCAGGCCATAAACAAGCATGGCATGGTCAGACTGGATATGCTTTATTCAGAGGATAATCAACTTAGTAATTATTTTCTGCAAATACTCATTTCAGTTCAGTTTATTTTGTAAAGCCCAATATCACAAATTATGAATTTGCCTCAGCGGGCTTTACAGTCTGTACACATTGTGAAATGTATTCCCTGACCAAGATTTTATGTTGCATAAGTAACCGACACTGAGCGCACCTGCTACTTTCCTATATCCCAGCTGATGTATGTCACTGTCAATCTGGAAAGTTTAGCCAGTTTGAAAGTGAGCATGAACTCACCTGTGCGCGCAGAACGACTGAGCTCCTATGTCGGCGCTCGCATCGCCGTATCAACAGCTGCCCGCACTGTCCATTCGCGCACCTTTATTTTTTTTTATTTATTTTTTTTTCAGAGCGGCCTTTTTTTTAAATTTTTTTTTTTGCCTTAGGCGCTCGGGATTTGTGATAGGCGCTTGGCAAAAAGGCTTGGGCGCGCGCCCAAATTTTCTCTATGCAGGAAAAACCCTGATATAGGAAGCAGTGTGATCTGAACTTTTAATCTGCTCAAAGCACCATGCGAGTGGACCCCCAATGAAGCGCACCAATTATTAAAATCATTTATTAGGTCCCAGGTAAACTCCATCTGACAACAATCAATGATTTCTGGCTACATTAAAAGCACCTGAGGTCAACAGCTTTTTAGGTGGGTCATCTATACACTGGCTAAAGGCCGAAGACGTAGACGGAGTGATTTGTGTGTTTGCGTCTTTGCTGTGGCCTTGTAGAACCAGCCCAAAAACCCTGTTGCATAGATAGTTGTTGGAAAATGTTGTATGTTACTGGTAGTGAAACCATCAATTTACAATCAAAGCAAAGCCAAGCACCCCGTCTCCCCATTGACTATCTTTTAAAGAACAAACAGTGTCCATTCAAGCCGATGGTGCTGTGACTTCAGGTTGTGCTCGAGCATGTGGATTCAAGTTATACGCTGGCATGGATAATGTGCATCTGGGCTTTAATAATGGCATCAGCTCAGGTTTACTTTTTAGTGCAGTACTTCAAGCCATTGTTACACTACCTCTGTTCATCGTCATTTTGGGTGCCATCTGCCACCTCCTGCGTCTGACAATGATAGTAAATGCCAAGCAAAATCAAAGTAATAAGAACGACACAATATGTTATACTCCTGAACAGTCCTGAATCTGCTCCTGGACACAGGCTATTAATTACATGGTTGCAAGCAGAAAATTCCACTTAGCTCACATACACACAAACACTTTTGATGGCAAAAGCCCATTGTGGCACTAAGCCCTTGTGTTCCAGTGCATTTTCATGACAGGTTTTGTTCTGTGGACAGGATGTATCCGTCTTCTAAAGTGTATTAAATGGAAATCATCAAGCATTTGTATTAAGCGATCCACCAGATTAAGGGGATTTGGAGAAGTGATGCTTTTTATCCACCATGAGGTTATGGTGTTCTTCACTGTCACATTATGAACACACACACACACACACGCATACACGCACACACACACACACACACACTGATACTCTCTTGCAATCCAAACCTACTCAGTGTGTAAGCTAGATGCTACCATTAGGGGCTTAGGAAAGCGACTGTGTATATATTTCATTTGTACTTTTACTGTCATCATGGTTTGTTTGTTAGCTCTATTGATTACATGGCTGTAAATACTTTTTTCTGTGTTGCAGTACAGCAATATATGACTTTAAAAAGACATCCACATAATAATAAAAAGTTTGACCTGCACCAAAATGTATTCCGTAATTTACCGTCTCCAGCTCCAGGTGTTCTCTACGCTTTAGGTATCATCTTTTCTTTTTCACCCGTCTTTGCTTACATATTATTTTGCTTTGTATTAGTGACAGTGTGGGCTCCATGCTCCCTCTGACAGCTTGACGGAGTGAGATGGGCAAACAAAACGGGGCAATGTTTGACAGTTATGTTAGAGCTGAGAATTTTGTCTCCAAGATAATCTCGAGGTTCACAATGACGTCATACCAGAATAGAATGCACAGACACAAACAATATTTTCACCCACGTCTCCATAGCTGGTCTTTATAAATGTGTGGGCAGGAATATCATGATCACCACTGTAATAATGTTTTTTTTAATGAAATTGTTCCCAGAGCCTTTTGTCCATGCCTCTGTGTGGAAATTAGAGTGACTGTAATCTGGCTTTACACTTCCCCTTTTTCATTGCACCCCACACGCACACATACATACATACACACTTGTTCAGGGCATAGGCAGCGCTTCGGGGCTCAGGCTTCACTTGGGAGCGTTTATTTTGACTTGCATGTCTGTTTAATGTCTGTCGAAAATGTGTTCTGCCTCGCCAGTTTTCCCCCTTCAAATAGGAAGTCAGATTAAACTCCGTAGGACTGGAAGCAGTACATATAAACACGCACGACAAGCTGAATGATTAGTAATGACTTTTCAAACCTTTACCACAAGCCCATTCCTAATACCAGGCCCCTGTGGTCAAAGCAATTCATATTTTATTTTACGAGACTTTCATTTTTCTTTTATATTTAACAAAGTACATGGCGGTACTAATATAATTATCTTCAGATGTTGTATGAAAGATAAAGGCGCCATAGGCTTGCTGAAGTAATGCTAGTGGGTCTAAGCAGGGACAATATTTTTCTAACGTCCCAGACTCTTAACTGGCCAAAAACCATCGGATGCATTTTTTTATCCTACTTTGAGGTGCCGGAGTAATGTTCGCTGCCACTATTCAGAGGTGACCCAACTGTTTGGAGCTGCAAGGAAAGGGCGTTTAGCTGATCACTGGCATTTAGTGTACTATCGGTCCATCACTTTTGTCTAGTGTAGTGTAGTCCACAACCTTTTCTCTTGCATCACCAGCAGGTTGACATTTCTGTAAACTATCTATCTACCTGAAGACATATCGTCACATCATGAATCATAATGCATAATACCCTAACTTTTCCTTGATTACCACCATAAGGTTGTTGCTTAAAGGCACATTCTCAACAAATAATGCATGAATTGCAATGTAATTTGGTACAGACATTTGTCTCCCTCAAATTGTCCTCTGATAAAATGATGAGATTTGTCTAAAAACTTTTGTTGATGACCAAATACTAATGACATCAGCCTGACCTTCACCAGCATGCTAACCTGACAAATGACCATGTTAAACATGGTCTAGATATATATGGTCATCGACACAGTGGCCACATTAAGGCTCAGAGCTGCTGGCATGGCTGTGGACTCGTATTTGTCTTGTTTTGAGGGATCTTTTCAACGTTCAAAACAAAGAACTGTCTCTCTCTGCAGAATAGGAGCTTCCTGCCTCTTTACCCGACACAGGGAAAATGTGTGATAATTAGATGATCTCACAGCCAATCATATTGGCAGCAATTAATCAAACTTTGATTGCTCTTACACATCCACAACGAACACACAGATTTATTGTTGTGCCTTAAGTAAATGTCATATTGATGAATATAATTTTTTGATAGTTGCTATTTGTTTGAGTGTAACCAAGATAGCTTATTCGTTTTCTTCCACTACCTAAACTGTAAGCTGCAACATGTCTTCATAATTTCTGCCTTATGCGAGAGAGTGTCGTATTCGACTTCAAAGTTACTTCAATGAGTCATCCCTCCCCTGCTGAAAGTCAGCGTAGGAAGTCATCTCTTCGGTAAGGGAGTTTACAGTCCTCTGTTTAACTTTAAGCATGATTCAGAGGAGTGGTTCTGAGAGGTTTGATAGATATGGGCTTAGTTTTTACCTTTTACCTGCCCGTTCCCTGAGTCAGGGCTCTATGATGTGGCTGGAAAGAGCCAGAAGCCTAAGCACCTTATGAAATAATCATTAAGTCATTCGAATGTAACGCATACATGTAGCCTGGCTTCCAGCTGTCCTCTAGCATGCCTCCTTATGCACAAACGGATAGAGAGGAAATAAATTGGATTTCTAGATTTCAGATGTCGAGCAGAAAAAGGAACTCCTGCATTTCTTGTGTCAAGTGCTTCCATTAAACTCGGACTGAAAATTGGCGCAAGGCAAAACATTTATAAATCTGAACCATGGTTTGGGTAATCGATATGAATGTCCACTTCCCTGCTGACAAAAGAAGGAATAAGATGGATTATAGACTTTATTGCTGATACATTTATTCTTATGTCCACTGTTCTTGTTGGGCAGTCCCTATAGTGACGTTAAAGTATATAGTCATTTGACTCTTTTTTTTACCTATTTTACAGTCAGATTGAATAGTTTAGTTTGCCATATGTGTGGCTTGTTGCTAGAATGTAATGCTGTAATACTTAAACAGACACTAAAGCACACAGGCCACTGTTTCCAAAACACTGGCCATTTTAATGTCTGTGCAGTCTGAAACGCTGAAGGAAATGTATTTCTGGCAGCTCTGCAGACATGGCGCTGTGGTTGAACTTTTTACCCTAATTACTTTCCTACTAATGCCTGCAGCTTGCCGGAATCACTGTGGCTCCCTTCTGGCCCCTATCCGGCTCTGATGTGGTCAGCGTTTGTTGTGTGTGGGGGGGCTGGGTTTGAGCTGAGAGTGAGGGGAGGGGGAGTAAAAAATAAAACAAATAGCAAAAGGGAGTACAAAAAGAATGTTCCGATACAGCTCTTCTGTTCCAGTTGTCATCGAACTGTAGATTTGATTATGCATGCACGGACAAGAGGTCCCTCAGTACAAACAAGCACATCTGAACATCGTATATATGATGCTATGACAACTGGGCAAACTCCATCTTCTGATGAAGTTAATGTGATATGATACACAGCTCCAGAACAGTCGCAAGAGATCCTGAGAGTGTATGAGGCTATAAGATTACGTAATGCGTTTCAGTTTTTCTGTGGTCAAAAACCCAACTTTGAATGTAGTTCCAATGTGTGCCTTTGTTGTGGCAATGGAGAGTTTGTGTTGCATTGTGTCAATGCTTCCAGAGGCTCCTCTGCTCTGGGAAGAATACAATCATGATGAGTACTTGTAGAGTAAACTATTAGTTTTTGGTAAAGTTAATCACACATTTCTTCCATATTCAAGCTCCTATCACCTGGACCCCGGTGAAAAGCCAGTCCTCAGAAGTATTTTCAATATACCCCTTTCAGTTGGATCGTTAGCGTTTTTTCAGCAGAGCCAGCCTTGATCATTGTATTTGTTTAGCATTTCCACAGCATGTAATTGTCGTTCGTATTTGGGGAACTTGTAAAAACTTGCACTAGTCTGAAATGTGATTACGTCCCTTAGTTGTAAATGCCTTTATTTGCCTGCTTTTTAATCCTCCTCGGGCTTCCATCTCTGCTTTACTCAGCCACATGAACTTGTGCGGTTTTGATCCCTTGCTTGAGTTCACGTTCATAAAAAGATGTGTGCGGATTCTCTGTCAGAGGGAAAGTACTTTTGAAATAAGTGCAGCATTGAAAATAACAGATGTCAACGTGTGTCATACAGGAGAAAGTACACAGGATAGATTGATGATGATTGCACAATAATAAGGCATGTACCACCCATAATGGTACTTAATGACCATTATAAACAGCTGCATAACTAAAATTAAGAGTTAGATATGGTTGTAAAAGTCACATTAAACATTGTGTTAGGAAGTCGTCCAAATCTGGTCCAGTGCAGCACGGTGGCGGACAAATGAGCCACACACTCGGGGTTTACTGGAGGGCCAATCCAAAAGGAGACCAACTCAGCAGGTGTGCCTATTGATTGCTTTACAGTGTCGCAATTTGAAAGTTTCTGCGGTTGACATCCTTGGTGTGAAATGTCTCAACATGTTAACTTTTTTTTATTCAGGTTTTGTGCAGCTACTTATCCAGGGGATGAATTCTAATGACTTTCTTGATCCCTTGAATTGACACATAGTTTCACCATAAGGTCAACGTTTTTTCTTTAGTAACAGATTGTCTCCACGTCTGTTCATTGAATTGAATATGAATGTCGTTCGTGCTTCTCTGAGGATGTATTCTTATGACTTTGTTGATCCCCCTGACTTTTCACCGGGCCAAAGTTGCCTCCCAGCCATCTGCATGTTATCAATGTTACTGAGAGGACAATAGCCTGCTGGTGTTCATTTAGCTTTACACTTTGCTGTGCTTAGTCCTCACAGAGCCGTGAGGGTGAAGCCACACTTTACATAGACATAGAAGCCATACAAAAAATACTTACCTACAGCCTCAGAGCTGCAACAACAGTTTGACCAAATGGAAGTTTAGTGATTTTTTTTTTTTTTTTTTTTTTTTTTTTTCTCTCTCACTGATGTTCTATTATCATTTAGCATGTTGTGTATTGTATATCTGGCAGGGCCACTCCATTTCTCCTTAATTTGTTGAGAAGCTTCTTGTCCTATCAGAGGAAGTAAATGAGCCAAGCCTACTTTCCTCCATCTCCCTCTTTTTGTATCCTTTCAGGCCCAGGGGCCAGTTTGAGTAATAGTAATTGACACATTGATCTAATAGGGCCATCATAATAGGCCTGTTACTGAGCTGGGGAATGGTGCCCGGCGTCACCTTAACATGTGCAAGGACTGACATCCCGCCATGATCCATAATGATAATTGTGATTTAGCCTTGCTTTCAACCTACGCCCCAACGTCCCCGGCATCAGGAAATCGTATTACATCTGACCTCGCATTGCCTCCATTAGAACTGGGTCATTTGTTAAAATACTGCAAAAGCAAAACAATTGAACCCTGTGCCATTTTGATTCTATAATAGTGGGTTATCATGGTCCCTTTGAATCAATTGTAGAGGCCCATTTTTCGGGATAGAGCTTTGAATTAGATTGATCGGACTCTGATAATGCTGAAATCGATGATCGAGCCGCCTAAAAGTAAATTATCGTCGGGTGAAATGTTTGTATTAATCTTGATGTCTGTGCTCTTGATTGGTAATGGTAGCTGAGCTCACAGCGCGAGGACCTTTGACATGTTGAGGAAGACGTTAAGCATAAGGACAGAAAAATGAATCGGGGATTGTTCTAAACTTTCCTTCCGTGGCACCTCTTCTATCTTCTCAAGTACGTATTCGCCGGGACCGGAGCGAGTAACACACTCACGCTGACATCCTAGCAGTCTCTCTCTTTCTCTTTTCATTTCTCCCACTCCCACAATCCAAACCTACTCAATGTGTAAGCTAGATGCTACCATTAGTGACTCTGTGTATATATTTCATTTGTACTTTTACTGTCATCATGGTTTGTTTGTAGCTGTATTGATTACATAGCTTGAAATACTTGTGTATGTATTGCAGCACTGGTGGGTGTATGTGACTTTAAAAAGATCAACCTCCACCTAAATGTATTCCATCGTTTACAAAGTCTGTGTGCACATGCTGCACATACACTTCAACGGGGACTTACTGCAAATACCAGCTACAAAGATGGTTGTTTGATTTGAGTGCAGCGATATTTTCATTTTAGAACTGTGTGTGCCCCTCTCTTTGTCTGCGTTAAGAAAAAGTAATTGTCCATAACAAGTCCTGCCTGTGGTGTTAATTAAAGGGTGTGTGTGTGTGGTGATTGAGTTCTGCTTTCAGATGCAGCCTGGAGTCACCGTCCTGCATCCGCAGATTCTTTGACGGCTTAATTCGTGGCTCATTGATTGACATTTTAAGAACACAGGATAGCACATTAAAACGTAATGCACTTGTAGTCTTCTTTAGGGTCTCTCTAAAGATGTGAGTGTGCCGTATTTTGATGTATGTTATTGATATTTCATGTACGATTGTTGCAACAGCCAACTACAATACCACCAAGTTCATACGGTGGTACAATGTACACATATTGTTTACCTGGACAGGCCTCAGATATTCAAATGTACACCACGGGTGCAGGGCCTTGTCTTTGTATCAAATACAAACGGTCATCTCTGATCCAGACGATACATGGCATGCCATTTGGTTGAGTTAAGAATGAATAAAAAGAGCTTTACATCAACATACCTTCTCACCTCTTCCATCTGGCCAATTGCTTCTTGGATTGTCAGTTTTAAAGATTATCATAAATTGTTGACACTTTCCTCTACTTTAGCTGTTGGAAAGGCGAGGCGCTCTGCTGTTCTCCAGTATGTTTTCTAAAATGGAATTCTCTCCTCTGTTTGCCCTCGGCTCTTCACCCTGTGTGTGTATGTGTCAGAGCTTTAATGGGAGAAGCAGATCTCTTCCCACCAGAAAGAAGAAAAGGAGCAATGATGATGATTGGGAAGGCAGACAGACCTTGTCACAGTGGAGTCGGTCAGTGGAACATGGTGTGCTGCAGTACTATTCAACATGGCTGAGGTCATCTGTGTTTAGTAGTGGAGGCTTGAAATACTTGTGTATGTATTGCAGCACTGGTGGGTGTATGTGACTTTAAAAAGATCAACCTCCACCTAAATGTATTCCATCGTTTACAAAGTCTGTGTGCACATGCTGCACATACACTTGAAGGTCTTCCCACAGAATCCTCTTCTGTCAGACCACAGCCTTATAACTTTTGAGTTTATACTACCGGAGTGTACACCGCTAGTCAAAAGTTTCTACACCAGATGTCTAACTGACAGTGCTGTAGCTAAATTTAAAGAAGCGATTCATTCTGCACTTGATTCAATACCATGTCTCAATATAACAGAGGACTCCTGGTCTAACTTTAGTCCGTCCCAGATTGATCATCTTGTTGATAGTGCCACAGGCTCACTGAGAATGACACTGGACTCGATAGCCCCTCTGAAGAAGAAGACAGTGAGGAAGAGAAGGTTTGCTCCCTGGTATAACCCTCAGACCCGCACATTAAAGCAAACGTCACGAAAGCTTGAAAGCATTTGGCGTTCAACTAATCGGGAAGAATCCCGCTTAGTTTGGCGAGATAGTCTTAAAACTTATAAGAAGGCCCTCCGCAATGCCAGAGCAGAATATTACTCATCAGTAATAGAGAAGAATAAGAACAACCCCAGGTTTCTCTTTAGCACTGTAGCCAGGCTGACAGAGAGTCACAGCTCTGTGGAGCCCAGTATTCCTATAGACCTCAGTAGTAATGACTTTATGAACTTCTTCAATGAGAAGATTTTAACTATTAGGGACAAGATTAATAATCTCTTGCCCTTAACCAGTGCCAATCTGTCCTCAAGTGGAATGGCTTTGGAAACCCCTGTATGTCCTGGTATATATTTAGATGGCTTTTCTCCCATCAACTGTGACCAATTATCTTTAATGGTTTCTACTTCTAACACGTCTACCTGTCTCTTGGACCCTATCCCGACTAGGCTGCTTAAAGATGTTTTGCCTTTAATTGGCAGCTCTCTTTTGGATATTATTAATGTGTCTTTGTTAACAGGCCACGTACCACATTCCTTCAAAGTAGCTGTAATTAAACCTCTCCTGAAGAAGCCCACTCTGGATCCAGAGGTTTTGGCTAACTACAGACCGATCTCTAACCTCCTTCCTCTCTAAGATCCTTGAGAAAGTGGTCGCAAATCAGTTGTGTGACTTTCTACATCAGAATAGTTTATTTGAAGAGTTTCAGTCAGGATTTAGAAAACACCACAGCACAGAGACAGCACTTGTGAAGATTACGAATGACCTCTTAATGGCAGCAGATAAAGGACTTCTCTCTGTACTGGTCTTGTTAGACCTTAGTGCTGCATTCGACACCATTGACCATAACATCCTATTACAGAGACTGGAGCAGTCGATTGGTATTTCAGGCACCGCCCTAAGTTGGTTTAAATCCTATTTATCAGATCGATCTCAGTTTGTATTTGTGGCGATGAAGCCTCAATGACCACCAACGTTAGTCATGGAGTTCCACAAGGTTCTGTGCTCGGACCAATTCTATTTACCTTATACATGCTTCCTTTGGGCAATATTATCAGGAAACGCTCTATAAATTTTCATTGTTATGCAGATGATACTCAACTATATCTATCGATAAAACCAGAGGAGACTAACCAACTCACTAAAATTCAAGCATGTCTTAGTGACATAAAAACATGGATGACCGGCAACTTCTTGATGTTAAACTCAGACAAAACCGAAGTAATTCTACTCGGCCCTGAGCACCTCAGAGATCAATTATCTGGTGATGTGATTTCTGTAGATGGCATTACTCTAGCATCCAACACCACTGTAAAGAATCTCGGCGTTATCTTTGATCGGGACTTGTCCTTTAACTCCCACATAAAGCAAATCTCAAGGACTGCATTCTTCCATCTACGTAATATTTCAAAAATCAGGCACATCTTGTCTCAAAAAGATGCAGAGAAATTGGTTCACCGCGCTGTTACTTCGAGACTGGATTACTGCAACTCCTTATTATCAGGCTGCACTAATAAATCTCTTAGGTCCCTCCAGTTGATTCAGAATGCTGCAGCTCGTATTCTCACTAAAACTAAGAAAAGAGATCACATTACTCCTGCACTAGCTGCTCTGCACTGGCTCCTGTAAAATCAAGAATCACTTTTAAAATTCTTCTCTTAACTTACAAAGCCTTAATTGGTGATGCACCATCATATCTTAAAGAGCTTGTAGTGCGTATCGCCCACCAGAGAGCTGCGCTCACTAAATGCGGGCTACTTGTAGTTCGAGAGTCTTAAAATGTAAAATGGGAGCCAGAGCCTTTAGTTATCAAGCTCCTCTTTTATGGAACCAGCTTCCACCTTCAGTCCGGGAGGCAGACACAGTAACCACATTCAAGAGTAGACTGAAGACTTTCCTCTTTGACAGAGCTTATAGTCAGGGCTGAATCAGGTTTGCCCTGGTCCAGCCCCTGGATATGCTGGTATAGGCTTATAGCTGCTGGGGATGTTTAGGATGCACTGAGCACCTCTCTCCTCTTTTCTTTCTCCTATGGATGAATCTTCATCTCTCCATCACACATGACTAACTCTGCTTTCTCCCGAGTCCTTCTGACTTCACGTCTCATGGGGTCATCGGACCCTATGAGACGGCATAGATTCCATCTGCTGATGGACCTTCGATGGTTGGATCGTGAGTTCCTGTCGCCAGCTGTGCCACTGCCCTGCTGGGACTCCGCCCACTCCTCCACTTGGGAGGTCTCCAAACTCTCCATCGTGGAATATGCCTAAATATGAACTATTGATAAACTCTGTCAGATTCCTTGAATGTATTTTAACTCTAAATATGTCCTTCTGTACACATTACATCTATTGCATCTGTCCATCCTGGAGAGGGATCCTCCTCTGTTGCTCTCCTGAAGGTTTCTTCCCTTTTTTTTCCCCCTGAAGGGTTATTTGGGAGTTTTTCCTGGTCCGATGTGAGGTTTTGGGTCAGGGATGTCTATGTGTACAGATTGTAAAGCACTCTGAGACAAATTTGTAATTTGTGAAACTGGGCTATACAAATAAACTGAAAATAAACTGAATTGAATACACTTCAACGGGGACTTACTGCAAATACCAGCTACAAAGATGGTTGTTTGATTTGAGTGCAGCGATATTTTCATTTTAGAACTGTGTGTGCCCCTCTCTTTGTCTGCGTTAAGAAAAAGTAATTGTCCATAACAAGTCCTGCCTGTGGTGTTAATTAAAGGGTGTGTGTGTGTGGTGATTGAGTTCTGCTTTCAGATGCAGCCTGGAGTCACCGTCCTGCATCCGCAGATTCTTTGACGGCTTAATTCGTGGCTCATTGATTGACATTTTAAGAACACAGGATAGCACATTAAAACGTAATGCACTTGTAGTCTTCTTTAGGGTCTCTCTAAAGATGTGAGTGTGCCGTATTTTGATGTATGTTATTGATATTTCATGTACGATTGTTGCAACAGCCAACTACAATACCACCAAGTTCATACGGTGGTACAATGTACACATATTGTTTACCTGGACAGGCCTCTCGTATATTCAAATGTACACCACGGGTGCAGGGCCTTGTCTTTGTATCAAATACAAACGGTCATCTCTGATCCAGACGATACATGGCATGCCATTTGGTTGAGTTAAGAATGAATAAAAAGAGCTTTACATCAACATACCTTCTCACCTCTTCCATCTGGCCAATTGCACTTCTTGGATTGTCAGTTTTAAAGATTATCATAAATTGTTGACACTTTCCCTCTACTTTAGCTGTTGGAAAGGCGAGGGCGCTCTGCTGTTCTCCAGTATGTTTTCTAAAATGGAATTCTCTCCTCTGTTTGCCCTCGGCTCTTCACCCTGTGTGTGTATGTGTCAGAGCTTTAATGGGAGAAGCAGATCTCTTCCCACCAGAAAGAAGAAAAGGAGCAATGATGATGATTGGGAAGGCAGACAGACCTTGTCACAGTGGAGTCGGTCAGTGGAACATGGTGTGCTGCAGTACTATTCAACATGGCTGAGGTCATCTGTGTTTAGTAGTGGAGGAAAGTCTTGCCCTTTTTGAGCTCGTCATTTGAACAATGCCTAGATTTCCCTTGGTGGTTTGGCAACAGCTGTCAGCAGGTTAAACGTGTTATTTCCTAATGGTGTCTTGCTCTGTCTGGAGTGTGCAGGAAGGGGCTTTCCTCATTGATCAAGTAATCAAATCAGCCTAATCTTCCTTCCTAACCTAACCCTGACTATCTAAATAGAATCACTGCTAGCATGCAGGTGTTTTTATTATTTTACAATTTCAATGTTCCTTTTCTGATTAACTCTACTTATAACTAACACAAATTTAGACAAATTTAACTTCCAAATTTCAGAAGTTCCAGCCAATGCCTCTGATTGTTCAGAATCTGTTCACGCTGAGACTGATGAGGCGTATAACTGCACTCGGTATGCACAAGCGGACTAAATACGCCGTTGAAAGCACATGATTAGATTTATGTCTAAGTGTTCCTGTACCAGCATGTCGGATAGGCTCCCCCACCTCACCGTCCTCTTTGATATGTTGATGGAGCTGCGGAGAGAAACAATCTAGAAATGGTTCCAACTAAATGTGGCTTAATCTGCAAATGATTGGCAGGCAGTTTAATGGGGGAGCTAGTTTTTGACTGCCTGCATGCCTTGTGGTAAGAATCTCCAACTTTCCAACTTCCTCTTGCTCAGATAATAGCCGATCAGTCTCATGTGTCCAATATTTGGCAGGTCCAATTTACACATAGCCCGAATAATGAGTTTACATCATGCTCACACCAGGACAGACCTTAACGTTTCTTGCTCTGTAGTTACGGCTCGTGAGAGGAGCCTAGATATGTCGCTTGAGAAAAAGGGCAAAGCTTCACTCTCACTGAAAAGGACGCACGCTGGATTGAAGTGACCCTGCAAAATCTCTTTCTTTTAGTTGTGGTGATCGTGAAATCATTTCATAGTTGCTCCATCTACCAACCAGTCCCTGCAATGGTTGAAAAGAGCACAAATACCAACACCCTTCATTATCACCGCTGACGAGTTTGCATGCCTGGTTTGTCTTGTCGTGGTCCCGAGCCTCGTAAGCCACTGTGCTCTATTGTTTAAAAGGAAGGTAATGCGAGGGCTGCTGTGGCCACGATGTTGGCAATGAGAACTGAGAATCTGAAGTTGCCTAGCAAAGTGATCTCTTAAGGCTTACACATGTTTGGCTCAGTCCCAAAGGTAATTTTTGTTATACTTTTACTGCAAGAACTGTCACCTAACTAACCCTATCAATCAATCTGCTTTTCACATTGGTATGTAGCCACTTTGGTGTTTATGTGGCTTTCTTTTTTGAGTTATTAATGCATATGTTTAGTCATATGTACACTATAATTTGAACAGAGAATAACTTATTGTGTCTCAGGAAATGTACGTGTTGAAGTATCTGTATCCTTTGAGGTCTGCATTAATTATTCAGAGACTGACTAAAAGCATTGGTTTTTCCTATTTTCAGGACAAGCCCTCCCTACTGTTGCGTTGACCTGTATTCTCTCCGGACAGGAGAAATGGTCAAATCAATTCAGTTCAAGACGCCCATCTACGATCTCCACTGCAACAAACAGTATGTCCCATCTAAAAACGTCTCATATTTTATTTCATTTTCATTCTACTAATGGACCTTTATTCTCCCTCTTCTTCAAGTATTCTTGTTGTAAGCCTTCAAGAGAAGATTGCAGCATTTGATAGCTGCACCTTCACCAAGAAGTTCTTTGTCACAAGTAAGACATGTTTTTCTTATTTGTTTTTCAGACTAACAGTGTTTTTTTTCTACTGCACTTTACATACATATTGATTCCCATAGCAACAGGGACGCTAGCGAGTCTAACGCCGCTCCGTCTGGGACAGTTTTTTTAAATTTATAATCGAACATACATATTATTTATTTTCATTTTATTTAACTTAGTAGTGAAGTTCAACAGCCATTCTTCTCTGTTTTTAATTATACTTCTAACACTTCGTCTGGCATGGTTCTGCAATAGTTCAACTCGCAACTCACCGCAAGTGCAATAACCATCCCGGTTCTCTCCTCATTTGAACACCTTGTCTCTAAACTGTCTGGTTCCAAACCCTGGTTACTGCAGTCATTTACCGCCCCCCAAAACCTAACCCTGCTTTCCCGTCTGATCTGTCTGAATTTCACAACTCTGCACCATCCCTCCATCCATTCTGCTCCTCGGAGACTCCAACATTCATGTCGACTCATCTGACTCTACAACCTCTACAGAACTCCTGGACATCTTTGACTACTTCAATGTCACCCAATATGTTTACTTTCCCACCCACAAAAAAGCACGCACAATTGACCTGGTCTGCACCTCTGGCCTTACCATCTAACCAGCGTCGACCTCACCATCTCTGACCACCTGGCTATCACCTTGGAAATAGACATCCCCAACCCCCATGTTAAGCAGACATAATATTCTGGAACATCAAGTCCATCAACCTCCCTGCGCTCTCCTCTACCTTGGCTGCCACCGTCTCTGCCACTACTATGACTGCCTCCCCCAGCACCCTGGTTAATTACTGTAATGATGCATTCTCCTCCTGTCTTGACGTTGTCACCCCCAGAAAATACAAACTTGTCTCTTTCACCAACTCCGCCCCCTGGTACCAGTGGCGGCTGGTGATTTATTTCTATATTTTTTTTGGGGGGGGGGGGGGGGGGGGGGGGGGGCGCGCAGTTGGGCGACACAGTTTATATAGCACTCGACAATGAGAAGAAAAGAGGTTTTGAGTAGAATATTGTCAAAAACAAAGCTTTATTTCAAGAACACAGTGTGCTCAACACTGTCCAATAACAACTATCAACACACTGAGACGTTGGGCATGAGAGGTTCAGAGCAGAAAGAAGGATTTGTGCTTCTTACACTTGTCTAAAACTCTTTAGATCCTCACCCCGTTGTAGTCCAGAGAGTTTCGCCCCAAGATTCACGTTTCATCCGCCAATGAGAAGCCGTCCTTGCCGAAACGACTGTGAAATGTTTGCTTTCTGCCACACACGCGTTGGACCGGCGCCGTGGAATGGAGAGGGACTTCTTTCTGTGACATGAGTGGTGATATATTATGTTTGGTCACATTTAACTTAAAGCCCCACTATGTAACTTTTCCACCTTAAAATAACAGCTTGAAAAAAATTGTGCCGCTACAATGACTTTTAATATGTTGATTTGCTCCTCCGCCACTGCCATCGGGGGTCTGTGGCCAGAAAACTGCTGAATGTAAGATGGTTGGGACCGGCCCGGTACTTCTGGTTGAGGAACAGGAAGTACTTAAACTTGCTTTCTGGCAGTGATTACGCAACGTCATATAGTGCCAGTCCACGCTCACAGGTGACTTTTTATTTGCTCCGCTACGCAAGGCAGAAGTTCACGACACTGAAAATAACAGCTTGAAAAAAATGTTGCCGTTACAATGACTTAAGTTATTTTTTAGCCGCCCGCTCCCAGGCTATAGTACCCGTACAAACTCTCAATAAAAAAAACTACATAGTGGGGCCCCACTATGTAGTTTTTCCCTTGTAGCGCCCCCTTCAGGTATTTAATGTTAAATTCAGTGTCGTAAATACCCAGTTACAATAGATCAGGTGTCGTGAACCTCTGGCTCTCGAGCCATAATATACTCAAAAGAGTTTAACTCAAACTCTTTTCGTCTGTTATTGATCGTCTCCACAGCAGAATGCAGGGCTCTCACGTTTGAAGACAGGCAAGCGTGAGACATATCCATCAGCAGCACCCTCTGCCCCCTACCCCGCTAGCTCCTTTCACTAGTCCTCCATCATCCAATCTGGCTCCAACAACCCCAAAATGCTTTTTACCACCATCTACAAACTCCTCAAGCCCATGGACACCTTTGCTACATCCTTCATTACCAGCAAATGCTACTCATTTCTTTCCTTTTTCAATGACAAAATCATCTCAATACACAACCTGCTGCCTCACCCCTCCCCCTCTACTACCACCCCCCTGGAGAAAAAACGGTCTCGACCCTGACACCCCCAACAACTACCGGCCGACCTCTCCTTCCTGTCCAAAGTCCTTGAGGAAGCTGTTGCATCACAACTCAAGTTGCACCACCATCTCCATGATCTCTACGAACCCTTCCAATCCGGCTTCTGTTCAAAACAAAGCACAGAAACCGCCCTACTGAAAATCACAAATGATATATTTATTGTTGTTGATTCTGGCTTCCTCACCGTCCTCATCCTCTTTGACCACAGTGCCACCTGCGACACTATCAACCACTCCATCCTCCTCTCACGACTCCAGTTCTCCCTTGGCATAACTGGCACTCCTCATTCCTGCTTCACCTTATATCTTTCAGACTGACATCAATTCATCGCCATAAATAACTTTAAATCCTCCACGTCGTCCCCCAAGGTCCTGTGCTTGGTCCCCTCCATCTGAAGCTCTGCACAGAGGTGGGGGCGGGGGGCTGTTTACAACACAGCTCCTGCCTCCTGCTTGCTGTACCTGCCATGTCTGCTGCAGCAGGCTGTGAAAGAAAGGCCAGACTGCATTACACTGCTTTTCTAGGGCCATTGCTGTCCACTTAAGTCATTGACTGCAGTAAACTGACCTTACTGGCTGGCTTTAATGTGTCTCCTCTTTGTCTGCCTGCCTTCCCTATCAGTGTCTGAGCCACAGGAAACCAAACATGCTCAATAGTTATTAATCGTTCCTGAACGCCGGGGCCTCCTCTCCTTCGTTGTTTGGGCCGGAGGAGCAGTAAACAAAAGGGCCCTGCTATGTGTGTCGTCCTCTTTCGGATGAGCCATCCTCCCACCGCATGTCCGCTCCTTCTCCAGGGATGAGCTGGTGGACATTTCGGGTTTCTTACATTTTTTTTATGAGCACTTTAGGATCGTTCCATGTTTATGTTCTCGCTTTGCTTGCAAGTGGTGTGTGCTGTGAGCGAGTGCTTTCTGTTCAACTGGATTCCATCGCCTCATCTACATTTTCTGAGTGGAACAATTCATAATGGTTTGGTACATACTTTGTTTTGGTCATCAGGGGCTGAGTGACATGGCCTACACAGGGTTCTTACGGTCATGGAAAACCTGGAAAAGTCATGGAATTTTAAAATGGTCATTTCCAGGCCTGGAAAAGTCATGGAAAAAATTTTAATCACAAAAGTTTTGGAAAAGTCATGAAAATGTGTTATACTCACTTGTTCATCTACGCCAAGTTTGAAATAATGAATGTTTTAGAAAGAGACTCAAAATATGGCGCAGCAATTTTCTTGTTTTCCCACGTTGCAAGTGAACGCACCTTAACTGGAAAGTTCGTCGCCCCTAGCTCAGGAAGCAAATGTTTATTCTTTAAATAAAATATTGTCTCTTATTCATTTGTTTCATTAAATGTATACTGTATGCTTTGGAATTCACATTGTTTAAATACGAAATATTCTCACTTTTTCATGTATAAACTGACATTTTTCTTTGGTCATGGAAATTTGGTTTAAAGTCATGGAAAAGTCATGGAAAAGTCATGGAAATCCATCGGCCAACATGTGTAAGAACCCTGCCTACATTTTGAGTGATCTGTCACGTCCCCCGATTTATTAAAGTTTGCAGTTTATTAATCTGAGATCTTCAGGTTATAGTTTTTGAACATTTCATCCTCCATTTGTTCCGATCACAGCTTCTTTTTTTGTATGGAATGGTTCGAGCTGTGAGCCTTTCCAGGACACTGCACTGTAATTGTCTGGCCCAATGGTTTGTTGGTTGATAAGGGTCACTCTACCTTTTCCCTTCACCAATACACTGCCAGTCTGATCTTGAGCGCACAGTTGATTCTCTGGTTCACATGAAGTAACCGTTGTGTGAGAACACTCTGTGTGTCTCTCTTTGCGGCCAAGTTCTCTGCCATCTCTCCTGTTGTTGCAATCCTTCAATTTGGACCAAAGTTCCTCTTCTTTTTCCAATAATGAAAGTGACATTGCGGGGCAAATGCTGGATCCGGTTTGCGATTCATACGCCACTACGTAACATCGCACTGCACCCAAAGTTCAATTAAGGGGCGCCCTGAGCCCACGCGCTGCTCCACACGGTAACAAGCCGGCGTTGCAGCGCACAAGTCATTGAAAATAATAGTGATTTTTTTACCCATTAAAATAAAAATTACAATTAAAATATTAAGATATTGTGTCTGAATGTGGAATATTTGTTGTGAGTCCTAGTATATTGTATATTGCCTTGATGGAAGTTGCTATTATTGGTAAATTTCAAATGGGGACTATCGGAGTACGAGGCTCACAGAGCTCTTTCAGGATTCATCCTTCAGAAGCCTGAACCCCGCTCCCCTCTTCAGCCCCCCTGCTCTCCACCCAGGATGTCAAACACGTTATCTCACTGCCTGGGCTCCCCTCGGCCTTGGAGAGGCACAAAAGGCTTCTCTGACATTACCAGCAGCCCTTGTGGCTTACCTCAACCCACTTTCTCCCCACCAACCCCTTTCCCCAACGCGGCACACTAAATTACTGTCTCCACCTCATCTGCTCCCCGAGCACTAAATTATTGTCAGCGAGCCATTTCCCCCCACACCTCTACGCACTTGCATTAGCTCTGTGTGTGTGTGTGTGTGTGTGTGTGTGTGTGTGTGTGTGTGTGCACTGATGGCCTGTGTTTACACACACTGGAAACTGTCCCTGTCTGTATCTGCTTGCATTTAAAGATATCTATGACAATATCAATCATTACTCCAGTCTGTTTACAAGCACATGTTTGCCTATTTTTGGTTCATTCTGACTTGCAGCAGAAGTGATGGCCGCCCCTGTAGCTAGAGTTCAGTTTTTGCTCATTAGTCATAGCAATCCATGCTCTTGTTTACTTCCACATGTGTTCGAAATCCGTTCTTAGAGCATCTGAGACGTTTTATCTGTTTGTGAAGGCGCAGCTTTGTTTGCCGTTTAGGATTATTGGTTGCTATTTTTATTTATGCTGATAGCACATTGTGTGTGTGTGTGTGTGTGTGTGTTTGTGTGTCCGTGTCTCCGTGTCCACAGGGATTCTTGTGTTAGTCAATCATCAGAGGAGCCATCCTCAATTTATTGGGTACCACAGTCTCCATTAGCTCATACCGTGCACACACACAGGCCTGCAGCCACGTCACCCACAGTCATCTCACATTTATCTTGCCAAACAAGAGACTCCCACAAACACATTAACGGTTTAAGATAGTTACAGACCCTCTCCTCCTGGAGAAGGCTGATGAAAAACCTCTACATGTGTTCCCGTTTTTACGAGAAAACGTATGTGGTTATTTATTCCTTTTGTAATCATCATTGGTGCCCTTGTTATTTCACCATCTTGATGTCTTTTCAGGCTGCTATCCCTGCCCCGGCCCGAGCCTGAATCCAATAGCACTGGGAAGCCGCTGGCTGGCTTACGCTGAAAACAAGGTAGTCTAGACTCGCACACACACTCACACACACGGTCATCCACTGCAGAAGTACCTTATCAGAAAAGGGGATGTATTTACAATCCCCAAAATGCATTTGATCTGCCTCTTTAATCTGTCTGGATAAACAACTCATTTCACGAAAAGTCCAAGAGAGATGATAACATTTTCAAAATCAACGGATGCATAGGAGTTCTCTGTTCTCTTCTGTGTAATGGGATTGTTAAGTACCCAGAATGTTCTATTGTGCACTCTACAATACATTTAATGAATAATACTCAAGTAATTGACAGATGGGGCAACTTTTTGTGTGACTGCCTAAGGATTTCCAGAAATGACTAAATCTCGTTTTTTCTTCGGACAGTAAGAGTAATACCGGGATGGAGCCATTAAAGTGATATTGCATTTGAAATTAAATCAGTGTGATTGGCTGTTTGGTTGTGTAATGTTTCTTTCAAAGCAAAACCAATTTCCTCCAAAGAGTGAAGAGGGGAGGATTTAAAATGTCTAAAATAGGAGTTCATTTCTCCAAATGTTTCTTTACAAACTCTACATCTTCTGTGGACGTCTTGTATGCATCCGTTAATCGTTGTCTGTTTGCAGTTGATCAGATGCCACCAGTCTCGCGGAGGAGCTTGTGGTGACAATGCACAATCCTACACAGCGACGGTGATCAATGCTGCCAAAGTAAGAGGAAATACAAGCTGTCTACATGACAGTTGATTAATTTAGACAAGGTGTCTTAGATTTTCATTTTACTTGTTTTAAAAAAATCTTTATACATATTGTAGTAGCATTGTATCAACAAATACATAATTGCAGACAACTGCTCCTCTAGAATTGTTGTGCACATGAAGAATGAAGAACTTGAAATACAGACAACCCAACATGTTCCCAAGGCTTGTTATCATAATACAGGATACATTATAATCTACTTTTCATTACTGGATATCAAAGAAAATACAGATTTGAGAAACACTTTTTCTGCAGAGATTGAATGCAGCATGTACATTATGACACACGCGTACACAGTTTCCAACTAAAAGAAACTGCAGTGCTTTTTTATTGTTTTTCCATCTTCACATTCTCAGCCATGTCTCCCCACGACAGGAATTACTGTAGACTAGTTTCCTTCTAATTTAAAGTGTTTCAAATCAGTTCTCTGGTTCGGTCTGCAGCTATAGGCCTGTTGATCTGTCGTAAGCCTTCACTTGGATAAAATAGCACATAATATAGTATTTCCAGCTCCGGCTGCACCATCTGTAAATGTGCTGACATTGGATCCACCTGGCTCGCCTGGCCGACTGGTGCTGAGCTTATGAGACACTTCATCAACCTGCCTATCTGTTTCTCCCACTGTAATCTACTTCCTCCAATGGTCTTGTTTCACTCATCTCCACGGGGGAGGGACTCTCAGAAGACTCACTAATAGCCACCAGCCCCCTTTGATACCAAGTGAAAATCATTTCTGCTCTAACTTAGCTGCTTGCTAACTCGCGCTAACTACCCAGCTCCTCGTATGGTTCTAGTCCGTCTCCTCATTTGATCCCCAAGGATCTAATTGATTTAAAAAGAGCGATTGTGTCTTGCGCTAATGTTTATTTTATTCAAGATTTGACAACACACATTCATTAACATGAGCCACCATTTAAGTGTGCCAGATTTAGCCACACAGGCTAATTCACCTGCAGTCCATCATTAACAGGCTAATGGTAGTGTGCATCACAAAGAGCACTGTGTCGCTAACAGGTTAGCGGAGCAACATGGTGCGGGGTGGACAATGGGGAGGGGAGGGGGGGATATTGATATGCAGACAGGCAGTCTGCTTGCCCACCATCTCCTCATTTAGGACCATATATCTCAATATGGATGACAAGGTATCTCCTTCTGGCTTGTGGCGCGACACGCTGGCTCTTAGTGCTGACGTCCAGAGACATGGAAACAAAAAGAGGGAGGGGGTAGCAATAAAGTGTAATGGCTTTTATTTTTAAGAAAGATAAAAGAGAGAGTGCAGCAGCTCTGGCCAATTGGACTCCTTGTTCCAAATTCGCTCTGTTATGGTAAATCTGTGTATCATATAAATCCTGCTGCCCATCACTCCCAGCTGTATGGTTGAGAAAGACCTTTCACATAAATTAAGTTGTAATTTGTTTAGATGGCGACATCAGGCTGTGTGTGTGTGTGTGTGTGTGTGTGTGTGTGTGTGTGTGTGTGTGTGTGTGTGTGTGTGTGTGTGTGTGTGTGTGTGTGTGTGTGTGTGTGTGTGTGTGTGTGTGTGTGTGTGTGTGTGTGTGTGTGTGTGTGTGTGTGTGTGTGTGTGTGTTCAAGTGTTTTAGTCAGCCATCGGACAAGGTCTGCCTCTGCCCACCTCCCCCATCATCGGCAGATCAATAGCCCCTGTTTGGACTACCACTAAGAACTCCACAACTGCAGTGATTAGAAAACACATTAGTGTTGATCAATTAGGAGCCAAACGCCTCACTTAATAATTGATGCCTCTTCTGGCATTTTACACACACACACACACACACACACACACACACACACACACACGCCCAAGCAGCAGACACTGTTAGTGTGCCTGGCCGAGTGGCGAGGAGAGACAGTGGGTGATTCTCAGACCCAACAAACGCGAGGCGCCATGCTGTATTGACAGGGCCGCCTAGTCTGAATGCCTGATTAGGCTCTCCGGGGCCCCTTTGGCGCTTACACACACACAGACACACAGTCACACGGATTGGACTCCATTAGACAAAGCAGTGTAGTAGGTGAGATAGACTCCACTTAAGCAGCACTATCCATTTCCCTCAATCGAGCCACAGAGGTGTGTTTGAGCCAGACACCCTGGCTGGGCCTTAAGCGGACACAGAGGAGCCTTGCACACGCACACACGCACACACACACACACACACACACACACACACACACACACACACACACACACACACACACACACACACACACACACACACAGGAACTGTATTGCACTTACACCCATGCATCTTTGTTGCTTGCAAAGTCAGCTAGAAACTACATTATATTTGATAGAATATTAGAAATGCATAACGCTGGGTGTTAGAGCTTCAAGCAATGATTGTTTTCTCTGTCTCCTTCCAGACTTTGAAGACAGGCCTGACAATGGTAGGTAAAGTTGTCACCCAGTTGGCTGGAACACTACCAGCAGGCACTCCGGATGAAGAGGGCACGCCTCACAGTGCGAGTCGCCGCAGCCCCCATTACCCCGGTGTGGTGACCATCATTGACACACACAGTGTTGGTGAAGGACAGGTCAGTCCAGTGTATCTGCTTCTGTTTGTGATGGTTATTGTTTTAATAAGTGGCTTACAAAGTCGGTTACAACCTGTGCAGTATACTCCTTGTCTTGTTTAGCTAGTGGTATTTCCCAAACACAAGCATTTCTGACAAAATCGTAATAATTAAAATGAGTCCCCTGCTGCTGTCTCATATCTGTGCACTGAGAGTTCAGGCATTAGATGGTATTAGTGGCGGGGTAGTTTTTTTCAGTAATTCAAGAATGTGTGTGTGAGATGGTCCTTTTTAATTTCTCTAATTCTTCTTTAAATTAAGGGAACATTTTTCTTCAATTTCTTTCTCTTACAAAAGCTTCATCCATAAGTCAAACAATGACATTCTTATTCAATTTAGCTTTGCCATTCATTTACTTATATCGAGGATTAGGTGATGTGTAATGCAGAAATAGTAGAGTGAAAACAAGCATTCCAGTTCAATTGTAGTTTGTCAAAAGTCATCCTTCCAGGTTTCTACATGGTCTCACCAGTGTTTACACACAGAGCCATCAGATCCACAGAGGAAGCCGTCTTTCCTGCCCTCCACTCAGCTCTTACTCATCTGGAAAATAACACTTGCAACAGAATGAGGTTTGGGGATTTCAGCTCAGTCTTCAACACAGACTCCCCCATGAAACTGGTAAACTGAGCACACTGGGCTCGAGTTCCTCACTCTGTGACTAGTCATTGGACTTTCTCACAAACAGTCCAGACAGTATAGATTAGCGAACACACCTCCTCCACACCAGTGATGAACACCGGAGCCGCCCAGGGCCGTGTGCGCGCCCCCCTCGCTGTACACCACAACTGCAACCCCGATCGCGTAGAGTAGTGACCTACAACTGTCAGGTGTGCCGTGGAAACATTTTCAATTTCTCTTAATTGGTCCCAACAAATATTATTTAGTTGCCGCAAATAATGTGCTATGTTGAGGGTCTGAGCCGACAATATAGTGGCTGGTTGGTAATTAAATACTATTCCATGCCAGTGAGTGGCAGGACATAGCACAATGATTACCTCACCTCATTTGGATTCACTTTCACCAGATATCCGCACTGATCTGGGTGTGTGGGGAAAAGCTAGCAAACAGCTCCATTGTCCCAAGCAAGATGAAACGTTTATTTTCTCGCCGCTTGTCGGCAAAACTTGACCAGCAGACCGAGCTCCTGTGTTGACTGATGTGCGCATGGTTAACTTTGTGAAGACAAGCCCTCTGAAAAGCCACGTATTCTCATCTTTACGTGAGGAAATGAGAGCGGAGCATGAAGCCCTATCGCTCCACACAGAAGTCCGATGGCCGTCGTCCCGTGTGTACGAGCTGCCGGAGGAACTCAACGTGTTTCGGACTGATGAGGTGCGATGATGCAACGTTGCTCGCCAGTGATGAGTGGTGTGAAGGCTGGCACCTGAATGAACTGAACACACGGATGCAAGGCCGAAACGAAGACCTGCTCACGAGCACAGACAAAATAAATGGATGCCATTCCAAAGTGCACCTCTGGCAACAACATGTGGAAAGTGGCCATCTTGACACGGTCCCCCTCACCCAGAAAGGGCCAGGAGGTGTCAACACTGCTGCCCTGTGTGAGACAATGGGTACACACTCAACAACTCCTGAGGAGACGTTGTCATTGTATTTACCTTCAACCGCCACTGAACGCCTCGACTGGGTTCGGGGCCCCGAGAGCTCAGCAACAGTTTTTGGAAAGGAGGAACTAACTGATCTGAGACCAGAGCGAGGTTTAAAGCTGAGCTTTGCTGATCGACGTTTGGACAGCTTCTGCTCTCTGTATTCTGGAAAACAAAGCAATGTCAACATTGTTCCCGTTTGCCACAACATATCTGTGTGAGATGAGCTTTTCAAGCATGGCTGCTATAAAAACTAAAAACAGAGAGAGGCTGAGAAGTTAAAGAAGAGCTTTGTGTTTGCCGTTCTTCACTTTCTGCCAGGATATCAGTTCTGTGGTCATCCAAACAGACCCAGGTTTCACACTGAGTCAATATCAACAGAAGGCAGAACAGACTCAAGGAAAGGCTCAGGGCTAAGCAGCTCAAGGACTTAAAGGACTTGTTCATACTTTATATCAGACAAGTAGCCCTTTGTATTATTTTGTATTCTTGAAGTAGCTCTCGGTTTAAAAAAAGTTGGTGACCCCTGATATAAGCAAACACTGAAAGATGCTCATCATCTGCAGCTGCAAAAACACCTTTTGTCCATTGTTAAGCCACGGTCTTCTGCTGAACATGGGGAAGCTGGCATTGCCATTTTATGTTACAAAATAGGAACACTTTAAAAAGGAGTTATCCAAAAAATCAATAAAAAGATAACAGATAATAAATGTGTTATTCATTGATAGTTCTTGTTGAGAGCTGCATGTTAAGGCTGTTACACATCGTGGGCCTTTCTTTCATCCGAGTCATCTGCAACAAGGTACCATTTCCATGAATGAAGGCATAACCATTCATGTTTTGTGGATCAAACTTATTCCAAATGTGCAACAACATGGATAATTTCTGTTTTTTTACTTCTTAGTTCTTTATTTTCTGTAATGCAATTTAAAAAAAACAAAAATGTCATGCATTCTGGATTCATTACAAATCAACTGAAATATTGCAAGCCTTTTATTCTTTTAATATTGCTGATTATGGCTTACAGCTTAAGAAAACTCAAATATCCTATCTCTAAATATTAGAATATTTCCTCAGACAAAGTATAAAAAAAAGATTTATAACAGCAAAACAAAATCAAACATTTGAAAATGTCCATTAATGCACTCAGTACTTGGTTGGGAATCCTTTTGCATGGATTACTGCATCAATGCGGCGTGGCATGGAGGCAATCAGCCTGTGGCATTGCTGAGGTGTTATGGATGCCCAGGTTGCTTCAATAGCGGCCTTTAGCTCATTTGCATTGTTGGGTCTGGTGTCTTTCAGCTTCCTCTTCACAATACCCCACACATTCTCTATGGGGTTCAGGTCAGGGGAATTGGCAGGCCAATCGAGGACAGTAATGCCATGGTCAGTACACCAGTTACTGGTGGTTCTGGCACTGTGGGCAGGTGCCAGATCATGCTGGAAAATTAAATCCTCATCTCCATAGAGCTTTTCAGCAGACGGAAGCATGTAGTGCTCTAAAATCTCTTGGTACACAGCTGCATTTACTCTGGACCTGATGAAACACAGTGGACCAACACCAGCAGCTGACATGGCTCCCCAAACCATCACTGACTGTGGGAACTTCACTGGATTTCAAGCAACTTGGATTTTGCTCCTCTCCAGCCTTTCTCCAGACTCTGGCGCCTTGACTTCCAAATGAAATACAACACTTTTTCGTCTGAAAAGAGGACTTTGGACCACTCTGCAACTGTCTGGTGCTTCTTTTCCATAGCCCAAGTCAGACGCTTCTTCCGTTGTCTTGAGTTCAGAAGTGGCTTGACCATGGGAATACGGCTATTGTAGCCCATTTCCCAGAATGGCTTTTGATACCTGGACTCCAGCTTCAGTCCACTGTCTTTGAAGCTCCCCCAAATTCTGGAAGCGACTCTTCTTCACAATGCTGTTAAGGCTGCGGGCATCTCTCTTGGTTGTGCAGCATTTCCTGCCACATTTCCCCCTTCCAACAGACTTTTTGTGGATGTGCTTTGACACTGCACTCTGTGAACAGATTGCTCTTTGAGAAATTTATTTTTGTGTCTTACCCTCCTGATGGAGGGTGTCAATGATGGTCCTCTGGACAGCAGTCAGATCAGCAGTCTTCCCCATACTTTTATGATTTAGTTTACTGAACCAAGCTGAGTGTTTTTCAAGGCTCAGGAAACCCTTGCAGGTGTTTCGAGTTAATTAGACGATTCAAGTGATTAATTGAATACCCTACTAGTATACTTTTTCATGTTATTCTAATATTTAGAGATATGATATTCATTGCTACATTTGGGTGTAGTGTACTTTATCACATTATTCACGTGTCCGGTGGAATACACACTTCCTATCTGACAGGAAGCTCTGATTCCTCTCAAGGCTGTGTTCTGTCCCCTCTTCTCTTCTCCCTGCGCACCGGCAGCTGCACCTCCAGTCACCAGTCTGTTAAGCTCCAGAAGTTTATGGACAACACCACCCTCGTCAGACTCATCTGTGGTGGGGTCCAAAGGAACAAATAACTTACAAACAAATAAGATTGCTGCTCCGTGTGACTCCCTGGTCACCGCTTCCTGGGCTCCACCATGACCCACACACTCAAGTGGGAGCTGGACCTCAGCGCCATCACCAGGACGGCTCAGAAGAGGAGGTTCTTCCTGAGGCAGCTGAATAAGTTTAATCTGCCAAGGCCTGTGACGGTCCACTTCACCTCCACCATTGAGTCCGTCCTCTGCTCCTCCACCAGCGTGTGTTATCATTCGCTCTGCTGGAGGCTGATTGGCTGCAATCTGCCGTCCATCAGGACCGAAAGCTCACGCCTACGGTCGGGCTCAAGAACAAGGCCTCGGGCCGCACTGACGGGCCTCTGAGGTCCCCTTACTGAATACACACAATTACACATCCCTGCACAACTGTGCACTTCAAACAAACACTTCCATAGCAGACACATTGAACATTCTCCTGTATTTGTTCGTTTATCAACATGTATTGTACATTTTTATATTTTTATTTAAAAATATGTCTTAATACTATTGCACTGTTTATTGTTATACACCAATTCAAATTTCTAGTCCGTGCAAACATACTTGTCACGTTTCTCATGCTGGTTCTGATGTACGTGGCTCCATCCCTGGTTATGGTTTGAACCATGCCAGTTGCCTTCAGCAGAATCTCCCTCTCACATGTGAAGAACTGCTAAAAGCTTTTATCCCCTTAACCATGATTAATCACAGTGCAGTAGCTGTCACGTTTTTAATGAGGCGTGTTCGCATACACAGTACAGTTAGTCAGGGATGGAGCCCCCCCACACACACTGCCTTCTCCAGCTCCCTCTTCCACATGGATCGTAGCCGCCCTGTAGCCCGTGGGTTGTCTTATAAGCTGGACCTAAGCCTTCAGAAGCAGGCCTGCACTCTGTCACCCGTCGACACACTGTAACCGTACACTGGCCATAACCACTGGCGAGGCCTGGCCAGCAGGGGCGGAAGAGCGAGGTGCTGTGCGGAAAAAGGACGACTGGAGTGAATTATGATGGTGTTATTTATGGTGAAGAGGCAGGTAAAGGACGGAGACAGGTTCCTGTGTCCGTGTGGCACTCCTGGATATCCCCATGTCTTTCAGGCTTTTAAATACACGGTTTGGAGCAGCGGCCTCGTAACACACAGACACACACGCTCCCCACTGTAATGGGCCGCTCCTCTGGAGGACACTCTGGTTTCAAAGGGCTCCATCAGGATTCCCTCAGAGAACAACACTGTCTGCCTGCATCGTAATAAAAGTGATCTGCTTCATGTCACTAGCCTCTTTCTTTCTTTCTTTCTTTCTTTGTATTCTCTCCGTATCCTCCCCTCCCCTTTTTCTTTTTTTTGTTCTTGCTTTTGTTTTTGCTTGTAGTCTAAGACGAAAGCCCTTTTAGTTTTTTTCGAAGTTCCTATTTAAAATGCCCTGACAACATTGTTAATGCAACACTGTGGCCAAATGCACCCCTGTGTATATACGCTACCTCTTTCTCACGCACACACACTTGTGAACAACGTGGCCCCATGTCTGGTCTTATTTCTAATCTCTCTTCGTGACTAAAGGGATTTTCTGCCAACTCCCGGTTTCGGCTCAGCCTTTGTTAGATTTGTCCCAGTCTCGACAACAGAGATTTAGGAGCAGCCTCGAGTTGTGCAAAGTGACTTATAATTTCGTTTTCTGAGGCAACTTTCAGAAGTACCAGGCCAAACCCAGATTCAACGCTAGTTGCTGCCTGTTTATGGGAAAACCCCAACCGCTGTCATGGGGTATTGTCATAGCCACATGTGAAAAGCCACATTATGCCCAAAGTCAATTTGCCCATTGTCTTGTCTGTTGTTGGGCCATACCGTCCACACTGGTATCCATACAGCCTCTGACTGAAGCACCAGCACTGATAAAACATAGCTCTGACGCTATGAGTCATCATTTCTTTGCAGCATAAAGAGAACGATTTTGAACCAAACGCTAGTTTGTTTAGTTTTATTGCACATCAGTTAATAATAGTATATCATTTATTGATCCCTTTTTTGGGGAAATTCTTCTCTGCATTTGACCCTTCGTTGGTTATGAAGGAGCAGTGGGCTGCAGTGAAGCGCCCGGGGAGCAACTGGGGGTTCAGTGTCTTGCTCAAGGACACTTCGACATGCAACTATCGAGAGAGCGGGGGTCGAACCGGCTTCCTTGAGGTTGTAGGACGACCACTCTCCCGATGAGCTATTGAGCTTCTATTAGTTGTTCTATCCACAAGAGGGCAATGACACATTCAGAATGGAGCTCGACCTCCTGCTGAGTGGCGTGATGATACCAGACCAAACCAACAGTGAAGAGAAATCCTTGAGCAGGGGAAAGTCCCGCTCTGGGTTCAATGTTCTTACTGTTAGGACTTTATTTTGAGTCTCTCTCTTTCTCTCTCTCTGTGTGTGTGTGTGTGTGTGTGTGTGTGTGTGTGTGTGTGTGTGTGTGTGTGTGTGTGTGTGTGTGTGTGTGTGTGTGTGTGTGTGTGTGTGTGTGTGTGTGTGTGTGTGTGTGTGTGTGTGTGTGTGTGTGTGTGTGTGTGTGTGTGTGTGCGTGTGCGCGCGCTCCAGGTCTTGGTGAGTGAGGACTCGGTTGGAGAAGGAGTGGTGGCTCACTTCCCAGCTCATGACAAACCCATATCCTGTATGCAATTCAACCCCAGTGGTAAGACACACTCTGTACTCGCATACGCGCACACATTTAATTTTGAGGAGAGAGCTGGAGCGCTTCTCTGCAAGTTCAGAAGGCATAGAAAGCAGGGGAGAGATTACACTTCCATCCAAGTGTAACATGGTGTGTGATTGGCTCACATGAGGCCTCATCTGGTTATCCCAGGCCAACTCGCCCAAAAGGGTGTATTTATACTATGCTATACACAGTGAACATGTGTTTAACTTGAGTTTTCACAACACATGCCATACACAAAGCGTAAGTGTTGGATGCTGATGTCTCCGTAGTAACATATATCTCCTTCCAACCTCCCTGTGTGACGAGTATCACCAATACAAAACGTTCAAATGGGTCGACACAAAATCAGCCTATTAAAAAAAGAGAAGACGATCTGAAATGATTGCATGAGAGTCTATAGAACAGAGCCAGATCGTGTTTGGATCCTGGCTGCGATTGGCCGGTCTGCTTTCGAGGGGCGGGACTTCGTAAAGGGTCTTTTGGAAGGTTTTCTTGAACCATTTCTACAGTTTCTATCAAACTGGGATCTGTGCAGGTCATTCAATAGAAATGCAGCTCCTCAACTCATCACGTGAGACGGTTGTAAAAATAGATATTATTATTATTATTATTATTATTATTATTACTTAAATATAGTTTTTTTTTTAAATCAAATGTTACACTTCTTTCTCACCGTAGTGTTTTACTCTTAACATAAAAGGACAGTAGGTGCTTTGTAAGTGTGAACAAGCGACCTTGTCAATCTGTGTGTGAGCTTGTGTTTGTTCCTGTTACTAGTGTGTGTTTGTGTGCGCGCGCGTGTGTACTCGGGTGTGTACGCGCGCGCATGTGCGAATGTGAAGTTAATAAAGGATCCGCTGAGAGATGACTCACCCCATGACCTCCAAGCCCCAAGAAGCCTTCACTTCCCTAGACTTCTGACTAAACTCAGCAGCTCTGTCTGAGCTGGATCAGGATGATATGGTAGACCAAGGCAGACGGGACACGGCTGTCAAAACCCCACCAACTCCCACCTTCACCTCCCCAAAAATCACACGCAGAAGAAAACCCGTCTCATCTAATGGCCCCAATCACCCACTTTCAAAGTACAGCGACGAGACAGACATGTTTTAGGCGTCTGCGATGCCGCTGCGGGTCGAGGCAGCGGGTCATAGTTTGAATGTCTTTCATACCGGTCAGTTGCTGGTCCAAACAACTATTGTCCATTTCCACGCTTCACATTGGAGGAGTGTGTCATATATTGGATCCACCGCACTTGCTAACCAGTTGGGCACGCTCATGTGCACACACACAGTCTCATTTTACAACACACACACACACACACACACAGGAAGAGAGACGTCATTGTCAGCTCAGGTAGACATAACTCCACGAAATCTTTACTCAAAAGTGTTGTTCGCGCTGTGTTCATGATCTGCATTTGGAGTTCAGCAGCTTTCATTTCTTTGCTGGCCAAACGCCGCGGCTCGTCAGTCGCTTTGAAGCTCGGTGAATCCCTCTTAGCGTGATGTGTTGCAGATCCAGTCATTAACCTAAATAGTCAGAGCCGCCAACCCTGCAGTGGCGTTCAGAAACATTTGATAAGTAACCAACTGTTGCCAAACCAGCCAACATGAGTTGTAGGAAACATTAGTGGAGAAGCGGTGCCATCGGGAACCGGTAAAAACAAATTAGTGCTGCGCAAACTGTAAATTACAGTCAGCACAGGTTTTGAACATGGAGTAAATCATGTCCACAGCGTTTCTAACGAACCGCCCAGTTTGTTGTGGACCTGAATGCTAACACACGAGTAACCAGCGGCGTGGATGAAGCATGGACAACTTCCCTGTCAGTAGCCCATGAGCAATACAGAAAAGTACTGTCATTACTGATATTTATCTTTCTCAAAAAAAATATTTTTTCTCCCTTCACATCAAAGTTAGCTTCCGACAGAACTGCACACTCAGCATAACACACAGCAGTAGACATGGGAGTGTCATTGTTGGTGACCCTCAACTTCCAAACTCCAAACACACTTTTAATCTGTCATTCAATCTGAGCCCAATCTAAAGCGTAATACACATTAACATTACAACTGAAAACGGCGCCACAAGTGTAGACACAAATACCCAGATTTACCCCTTTTTTCCTATTTCAGTCGGGGCATGTCCTGAGATTGGGACGAGTATAGAAACTCCACTTTTCCACTGTTGTGATTACATAACTCCTTTTATCACTGCTTATTGTTTTATTTATTCTTATTTCTGAGCGGCCAGCTGTGGATTGTCCCATAATTAGAGACCTCTTAATTTGATCAGAGCCCAGATCCTAAGTGACGTGTTCACTGTACTGACTCTCGGTGAACTCTTTCCAAGCATTCAGGGGAAGTGGCTTTTTACTGAACTACCTTGCTGGGCCTTCTGAGGCTCCCTGAGTGAGCGACCTCGCCATGGCAGAAACAAGAAAGATATAGATTTAGCAGGAAACAATGATGCGGCTGAAACGGAGCATGGAAAGCCCTGAAGTTTTGGCCTGGAAGAGTTATGTAAGAAACCCCAGAGGCCTGTGTGTGTTGGAGGCTCAACAGAGGGCGGGCCGGCGGCCGCCAGTTCTTGGTGTGCCGGCTGGCGCTTTGCGGCCCTTCGGTCGATCTGTGGATCTATTCCTAGTGGTGTAATTACAGGGACGCAGATGAAGTGCAGTGGCAAGGCGCTCTCTTTAACAGCTGCAATGTGTGTGTGCTTGTTTTCTTTCACGTCTCGTCCTCTTCACCCGTCCTTAACGATCCTTGACTTGATTATTGGGTACGATGCCAAGGTCAAAATACACTCGCGTTGGGATGGCGGAGACACTGTCCAACAACTTGTGCTTTACTTTTGAGTGTGACTGGAACTAGATGGCGTGATTGATCCAGCAACTGATGGAGGCTCGAGTGCTCCACATGCAGTGTGGGGGGAAGTATTCAGAACATTACTATGGTCGTAGTAGCATATTCAGAAGTGTTAGGCCTATATTTAAAACGCTACTTTGTTCAAAATTAAAGTAAATCTAAAAAATTGACTTGGGTATCAAAACCAAAAACATATTCTTTGTGAAGAACAACACATTTTCGAGCTAATCTGGGTACGTATGTGTAACTACTGATGTTTGGTGAATAAATTAGAAACATTTACCTGATGTTGTTTGCTACATTAGTGTAATTAGTCTGTGGATGTAGAATATGTTGGTAGGAAGAGGGTTGAACACGTACCATTGAGTACTTTGGTATTGTTGGGCGTCGGTGTTCCACATGCATGTGTGTGTGTCGCTTTTGCCCTCTTCACTCTCATCGAGCACGGCCGTCTGCCAAGGAGTGAGAAGTTGATTTCTGTGCAGCCGTTGAACTGTTCTGAATATGGACGTTGTGGATACCCCATCAAAGCCAGGAGTAATGGCAGATGAATCAGGACTGAATCTCTCCCCATACGGAACTGTCCCATAAACCATACCCCTGGTTTAGCAACAGGACGGTCTAATGAATAGCCTGGCCCGCCGAGCCTGAACACTGAGGCAGCTGTGCCGTGAAGGCCACTCTCCATGGTGCAATAACTCTGTCTCTCCATCCTACTGATGTGTGAAAGAAACCAGGCCGTCGCCGAAAAACCCCTGGACCCACACGCACATGTTGAACACGAGGGGGAATTCCCAAACGCAAACGGCTTCGCTCGGCCACACATTTATAGCCACACATTTAGCATTGAGTTGTGTCTTCACACCACGATAGTAATTAGCACTCACAGCCGGCTCTGACGTGATTTACACCAGCTACTCTGCAGGGCTCTGTCACCACTTGGCTGGAATAGCGCGTGCCACACTTCCCCCTCTGAGTTCTTCTTCGGCTGTTTGAACAGGGATCACACGTTTTTAGTGACAGTCTGTGTTAAAGAAGTTGTCAAAGTCAGGGTTGGTAACGCAGTTGATAATGGTTTATTTAATAAGGGACGGTGCACATTGATAAAAAACATTTCAGTAAATGTGCCAGAGTTAGCCAAGAGGCTATTTTTCATCTGTAGTCACAATAAATATATATAAATATAGTTTAGCCGTCGCCGTGTTGAGAGCCATGTGGAGACAAAAGGTGGGCTCTGAGTTTTGTTTTGAGCGCATTTAAACCCATGTGTTGGCCATTACTTATTTTTTCTGTCGGCAATAACCTAGTCAATATTAAATCGTTCTTTGACAATTCTGTGGCACAACACTTCTTTTCCCTGCTGCTTTTTAAATGTTGTTTAAATCTGAACATCTGGTCAAGCAGTGCTAGGAAGATAGCATGTCCTGTACAGAGTAGGTTTCATGGACACATTCTACATATTGGTGAAATGTTGTATTGAATAAATTTCCGTCATTATTTATTTTGTATTTATTATTATTATTTTTCAAACTCATATTGTATATGTATATATGTGTATATATATGTATATATATATATATATATGAAGTAAATAATAAAGTGCCATTTCATCAATATATTGATGAAATGGCAGAGATGCCAGCTGCTCATGAAAAGGCCGCCACAACAAAGACTTTCCCACGTGTGCGCCTTAATCCAAAAGGTGATAATCTCCATGCAATGAGAGCAAGAAACGCAAAAGAAACATTTCCGCTAAGAAAGCCACATTTCAAGGGCAATGGATATTTAACTTTTTTTGTTCGATGTGACCAAGTGGAGACGAGGCTTCAGGAAAACGTGAATATAAAATAAAGACTAGAAATCATCTGGAATAAGAAGAACGCGGTGGTTGCATGGCCGGAGTTGAAGAGAGTGCTCTGTGACTCAGTCCAGTGGAAAGCTTGGCCCAGGGACTCAGCCCAGCTCCCCCTGTGCCCGACACCCCAGCCGTGTGGAGTCATTCACAGCCCACACGCGGAAACACGCAGCTCATTTGTAACTCTGTTACCGTATGTGTGTGTGTGGGTGGGTGGCTGGCTTTGTGGGGGTGAGGTGAGTTGCAACTTTGCAAGTGGCCATGCAAAGGAGGCATGAGGCGTGAGCTGGACTCTAGGTCTTGGTTTGCAATCACAATGTAATGTAAATTAAACATGCAATAGCATGTGATGTAACAAAGTGGAAACACTTCCAGTATCCCATAAGGCTTGTGATGTTTATTAAACTCCAAAATAAAAAGGTGTTGAATAGAACAAATGACTAGGTGACTACATCAACAGTGAATACCAGCAGTAAGTTGTATCATAGTGCCCACACCTCCAATCGTACTTTTCAACAGCACTATTTATAAAACTAATACACTATTAGGAATACAATATACATCTGTAGCTCTGTCATAATAAACAATACTTTATGTCGGTGAGGAACGATGAACCGAAATTAAGTAAATAATAAAGTATTGCCGTCGACGTGAGAAGGCGCTCCGGTTACGCTCTAGAACTCGAGCACTGAGATCCTGTTGCTACTGATTCTGTTCCTCTGTCCTCCTTCCATTGCATCTCTGGCACTAGACAAAGAAGGACATGGGGCTGGGACTCTTCCTAGGGGGTGAAGTTGTTGCTGATCCGCCTTATTTTTATTTATTTTACTCTTCTGTCCTCGTCAAACATTCCAATTTCAGACTGGACAAATCCAGTCCAGGAAAAGTCGTGAAGCCGGATTCCTTTTGGTCTTATTGAACACACGGTTGACTAAAACAGAATAGTACAGTAGAATACGTTACACTAAATTGTCCATTAGTCTTTGGGGCCTTTGTAGACCTCGGCCCCGAGGGACACCAGGCTTTTATTTGAAGCAGGGTAATATTAGAGAGATGCCAGTATTTGTACTACGACCACGATACTCTCTAGTACTATGTATTATGTATTTGCAGGCATACATATCTGTATCTCTGCCTCAGTAAACAGTATTGCATGCTGGTGAGGATACAAACTGATCTAACATAACAAGACAAGACATCACACCCTGTTAGGTCTCGATTAGCTGATCTGAAGTATTCAACAATTCTCCATCAAAAACATCAGTCAAATGAACCTTTCAAATGTTTTGAGGAACAATCCAACGCCTTTTCAGTTATATTATCGAAACATGGAGGAAGTAGACGCAATTAACTGCATGCTCGTTAAAGCCACACTTTCCCACACTTGGCGGAGTAGTGCACTGCCCTAAGTTACAGCAACACATGGATGTTATTGTTGTCTTATTGTCTCACACATGCAGCTCCCCTCCGTTGCTTTCCTTTTTGATCAATGGACAATCAAAGCACTGTGAAATCTTCCCTAGGACCGGTGGCTGTGAATGTTTAAAGGGATTTCATTTGTTAACAGAACGGAACACAACTCTGAAAAGTTTAAGAGACCATGTAAATGCAAGGGGCTTATGTCTCCAGCCTCAATGTCTGCCTGTTTGCTCAGAAAGGGGATTAGGTGCTGATCACAGTTCCACATTCTTCCTCAGGAGATTGTGCACGGGAGCAATTTGTTTTGGGGCTTTTTAAACGTGGCATCAAAAGAGGCCTGGTGTTAAAGTTCTCCGTAAGCTGCTGTGAGAACATGTTGGTCCCATGTTGGGACAAAGCAAACGTATTAGGATGCACTGGGAATTTGGATTAGTGGCAGTAAATTGGGCTGGTGGGCTCTGGTGGACGAAGTCTTGCAGGTGAAGCTGGAACAGAGAGCGTCCTTCAGTTCTGCAGCGCGTCCCTCCTGACTCCTCGCCAGTGGACGGCCTTCAGGCCTATGGCTGAGTGAAAAACTCTCTCTCCTCTTTTAAACAGATCCAGCAGGAAGTGTGCAACTATGTAAATGCACCATAAAACAAACTTAAGTTGTGTGTTTTCCACTTAAGGTGATGAAAGAACAGGCCTGCAGCGCTGCCTTCAGAACAGTCACGCTTTGTGAGCTTGACCGCTACGGTGCCAGCCCCTTGTGTGTCGGCGGAACTTAAAAGTCGGCAGAGTTTTGCCCGCTTTAAAGAGCCGGTGTTGCAGCATAGTAATACCAAACTAATGGCAGCTTCTCAGCTAAGTTAGACACACGCACACCTTTTTTCATATCTATTAATATCTAAGTGCTTACAGGTGGTCTGCCTGTGAAGCGCGTAGAAAAACACAACCCTCGGTTTCAGCCCACTGTACATCAAATGAACCGTAGGCACCTTTCCCCTCTTCTCCTCTGTTGTTTTCTCTGTTTTCCTCTGCTGCCTGCACCCTCCCCCCCTCCCCCGTTCCTCTCTGGCCTCCTTTCCTTTCCTTTCCTTTCCTGCCCTTTTCTTCCTCTATTGAAGGAAGACTGATTACGTTTTAAGGGATATAAAATATATTTTGAGAAACCTGTCCAAAAATAACCCACCTTCCCTCTTCTGTGAGGAACTGTGACATTATTTAAGTTACCATTTCATTCCTAAAACAAATGTCCAGAGCAGGCAATGTGTTGATGCTCTCTCTGGCTGAAAGTCGGAAGCCTGGTTCACCTTTTGACCGCGCCCATCATCGACTTTGAACGTAATAATGAAACATTTTAGCTTTTGGCTGCTGGAATATTTGTGTTTTGAGCTGATGTAGCTTCTTTATTGCTCTCAACTTCTCCCAGTGAGCATTGACAGCTATAGAACATTACCCAGCATGCATAGCCACAACTTGAATTTGATAAATCTATTGATTGGTTTGTTCATAAAAGTTTGCACGTGTTACGTGTTTGTGTGTAAAGTCATACATTTGATGAGTTGGCTCTTCTTAATGTGTGTATAGTTTGATGTGCTTTCACCCACCCAAGTGTTTCTGCAGAAATGTAGCGATGAAGCAAAGAGGACAGGCTCATTGCTTCCATACCTCCATTGGATTTGACCAGCTTCTCTGATGGGGGAGTCAGTCCATCAGGCATTTGCTCGCCTGGAAAGTCTCAGACGTGACACTTTGAATTAGAAACCAGAAAGATAATAACACGTGGAGACTTGAATAGAGCGGAGGGTAAAACCAGTTTGAGCTGATAATTCCCGAGAGGAATATGTAATTAGTCGGACTGCAGCCGCGCTCCACCATTAGAAGTGGTTGTCTTCGGTTTGGCATCGGACTAACCCTAATGCCGGCCATGCTGCCCAGTGGAAATAAAAGTGCTTGTGCTAGTGTGGTGCTGCGGCGGCGAGCGAATTAGCAGGGCGCTCGACTCCCTCAATTAGCACTGGAGCCGGTAGCCACATTTGCACTGGTTAAAAACGAATCATTGACTTGATTTATGTAACTATCCGATTATTGCCGAGCTTTCAGGCCCAACTCCCGCTGGGCAAAGGACTCCTTCGAGGTCCATCGACTGCTTTCAACACGTTCATTAGAAATCAGGATGAAATACACTTCTGACCATGCAGGTGGACGGAGGGTGGCGGAGGGTCGGTGTCGTCTGGGTGGTCGGTGGGAGGAATGTGGCGAAATGATTCCTCGTTGATCACAGTTCCCATGGCAGCGCTAAACATCTTGCATCAGTGCACAGTTTAGTTGTGGATATAGAATGCAGATTAAATCTGTAATGTATATGTCCAGCATGTGTAAATACACACAGTCAGACACTAAAGACCCCACACACTAAATTGGCAGCTCTGAGGACAAAGCTCTCGGTCTTACGATGGGTACTCTTTCATTTGTGCGTTGGGCTCATTTGCTCTGAAGTTTATGCATCCTGGTAATAGTAAGTCCCCCAAGAACTCCATCTTGTAAGCTTTATGCCCTCCACATGGTTTTAATTTAAGATTTTCCTGATTTTCAAAGCTTTTTTTTAGCCTAGTGTTGTTAATTAAAAAGTGAACTAGTTTTGTTGTGGCCGTTTGTGTTGCCAAGTAGGGAAATCACCGCCCTCTTTGTTGCTCTCTGTTTCTTTGCTTCTTTTTTCTCTCTCTCTCTCTTCCTTCTCTCTTCCCTCTTTCTCTCTCTCTCTCCCCCCTCTCCCTCTCCTGTGTCCCATCTGCCTTTGTCAAGAATAAAGCTAGCCCGACCACTTTGTAAATGAAACATCCTCCCACTATTAATGGGATTGAGCAGATGTTTTCTGTTTGGCTGGTCAGAGATGGGACACTAAAGCCTGCAGCAAAACAAAACAAAAAGACTTTTTTGGAGAGGGGGGGTTGGACGAAAAAAAGAAAGCAAAAGCAGATATTTATGGAAATGATTATATCACTTCCCTCATGTCCCATACGGACGCATGTCTAGCACACATGGCAAATTAGAGGTCATCCCTTCCAGTGTAGCGCATGTGTAAGTGCGTGTGCCAGCGATTTTGGTACTAAAACATCGTAAATAACACTGTGGGACCCCTGGGACGAGGTGTTATAAATAGGACGTGTCAAACCCTGCTCCGGCCAGCCTCTGGTTTCCCTGAAACCCTTTCTTTTCAGCCGCGGAGCGGCTCGGCTCCTTTTTAATTTGGCCATCCTGCGGGCTAACCGACTGACGCCTCTCTGCGAGGGCCTCTGTATTTCAACAAGGCCACAAAAGCCCCAGTCCTCGGCACTCGTGCTCACAAAGCTCTCCAGCTTTTCTGAGCTGTTGCTTTTTTGGAGACCAGACTCAACCATCAGCAGAAGAAAAGCGCCGGCCGCTGCCAGAACACAGCGGCCAAGTCTCATCCGTCAGAAAACCCAGGGGCCAGACTCTCCAGCCACCGGGTGGGCGGGGCCCAACCGAAACACAGAGAGAGGAGGAAGAAAGAGAGAAAGAAAGAGTGGAGTGTGGGGGAGAGAGGGTTCAAGAGCGAGAGGAAGCTCCCAGATAAACAGACCGCAGCGCCTCAACTCCTAATCACCCTGCGCTTCCGTTTCCAGACTCTATAATTAGAAGGCCCCGTCCCTTTTTTCTCTGTATTCCCGGTTGACGCAAATGCTTCTTGTGGCTTGGCACCTCATTTGGGGCGTGAGTTTTCAAGAGTTTACAGGCCCTGGGCCTTTGCTCTCTGGCTTTCTGGGTGCTCTGATACAGCATGACTAGCTAACCACTGTCTTAATGCACACTGCACTTGGCCTCTCTTCAGCTCTCCTCCCTCCACCTATGATAATCTGCATGACCCCATTGCTCACTGCTCTCACCTCCATCACTACACTTCTCCGTAATCTTTAAATGTTGTTCTTCAGTCCAAAAACAAACAAAACAAGAATACCTTTAAAACTCTGAATGAATGTGCAACATTTTGTCTCACACTTTGTTTCCATAGAGCAAGGGTTTTCCATCCTCCTCGCACGTGTTGCTGAACCCTTTTAATCTCATGCCATTCCAGCCTCCTCTTCTCACATTTGACATGCCACCCAATAAAGCCCGGACACTAATTAGAACCTATTGCATCTTTCACTTTAAAGATTCCACGGGGAATACTCAGCATAAAAATGACTAATTTCTTTAATATCATAAATGTCAGGGACTCGTCAAAAAGACAGAGGTTTGGACTTTTTTTCAAACTTTACACTCTGTATCACTGATGGCTTTCCTACATTTTGAGTTACTGCCCACTCTACGGGTTTGTTTGTAACATCTCAAAGGGCTTCTGGGATGGGTTTTGGGTTGCGCTTAAAAAGCAGTGCTGCTTTTTTCCAAACTGAACCAGTTTAGATCTGGGTTTGTTCTGGTGTGGTTTGTTGAGCATGTTGTTTATGGTGAGGGCCTGTAATTTCTGGAGTTTGATGAGCTTCAAATAAAACGGGACCAAATGAATGGGCACGTCAGTGGGGGTTACACACTTTGGGGGTGAATCTCAGTGTGCGAAACACACAAACACACACACACATGAATACATACATGTTCTCTTGTACAGACTCTCATCATCTTGGCTGTCCTTGAGGAAGCACGCGACTCGCTCAACGCTTTTAACCAGACCGAGTTATCATGCGAGGAAAGGCTGCATTTTATGACATGGACAAACGATAGCTGGCTGGGTTTAATGGGCTGGTTTTGTTTGCTTTAAATGCAGTATAACCCTGTCATGCCGTCTAGCATGTGTCCAGCTCAGTTGGTAGTGTTGGCTCCCTTTGTGTGTGAGCCGCCAGTTCAGGTATTTTGGTTGGCTTGACTCACTGGCACAATTTAAAAGCATTTTTTCTTTTTTTACTCAGAGCTTTACACAAATTCAAAAGTTATCAAAAGTGTTCTACTGAAAGACTCGGAGCAGCACATTTGTCAGAAATCATTTGATTTGACAATATGTTTTCCGCCCTTTATATTTCGTCACAATTTTTTAAAAACGTTGAACAATCCAAAACTGTCTTCATTCAATATTTTTGTTCTCAAGTGGTTTAGCACAAGACTCACGAGATTATCAGAGGCTGATCCTATTTATTTATTTTTAACTTCTCAAATCTAGTCGAGTTCCAAAATTGATTGGTCCTACATTTTCCATAAAGCTACTCAAGAGCATCGTTCATTCCAACCTCCCTGCCTGATAAATGGCCAAATATTAGAAATCTACCGAATGTGCATAATGGGATAATTCAAATAAATTCAAATAAATAAAATACTCAACATAATAATAATCATGACAATAACAAAAATAACCTTAACGTAATATTGCTAATGTTGTGCATAATGTGACTGCCTTATAAATGATGAAAAGCTATCATATTATTAACTTAGCATAAATGTGTTGAGTAATGGAATAATTTCAGTGCATAGTATAATATAAAAAAAAGTTAAATTAAAGGAGAACATACTGGTTGTCGCAGAAGCCAGTTTTCTTTATCTCTGACATCGTGGTCATTGTACTGAATTGGATACAGTCAATATCTTACAAATACAACACGTGCATAAAACACTGCACACACACACAACTCTAAATTCAAACAAAAATTCAAAGCACAATGAAAAAGATTATATTAGACAACATACACAGTAGCAGTTGTAATGATGATGATGATGATAATGATGATGATAACCAGTACATTTGAATGATTCCTGATGATGATGATGATGATGATGATGACGGTATGTTTTTTTGTAGGAATGCTGCTGGTGACTGCCGACACTCAGGGCCACGATTTTCACGTCTTCCAGATTCTCACCCACCCATGGGCGTCCTCACAGAGCGCCGTTCATCATCTCTACACCCTGCATCGAGGGGAGACGGAGGCCAAGGTCTGTAGCCCCCCCACCACACACAAACACACACACACACACACACACACATACACACACATGAATATGACATAATCGAGTTGAAGTATCTTTAAAATGTCATGGTCAGTTTGGGAAACATTTTAAACTGTTACCTTCATTTTTTCCTTCCAAACAAATAACAGTAGTTATGTGTTGTCAAATCAGCTGCTGCTTCCAATCAGACTTAGGCATTGAAATGGCATCATATAAAAACAAAAACTATTCAAACTACATCCATGTTGTAAACATTAATCTTAGTATTTAGTCATATTTAACTGAATATGTTTAATGTTGGTCCTTTCACATAAGACAAAAGCTCCTCTGCTACTAAACCATCAGAGCTTCCATGGAGCCCACACTGTCACTAACTGCACTCCCGAGTACATTTTGTGAAAAAAGGGATTTCATAATGAAGAAGACAGAAAGGTCTAGTAATGTCAAACCGATTCGGGAGTAAAAAAACAAAGATAGTAGCTAAAGTCTACAGATCACAGTGTAAAAGTGGCCCACCACATCACCTGGAGATTAAGACAGAAGTGCTAATGCTAGTTACAGTTGCAATCAAAATGATTCAACCCACCATTGCACATTAGGTTTATTGGCAAAATATACAATTTCTCAGCTGTTTGCAATAAACAAATTACACACAATTTTTAAGTAGTTTAATGAAACTAATATCACAAAGGTTTTATCCAAATTCAACACAAAATCCTACTTTTAATGAATTTACTACAGTTTCAAAATGATTCAATTCTTCATGACAAGTGTCTTCAGTACTTCAGAGAAGAGATCATTGGCTTGGACAAACAAGGAAAAGGATACAAAAAGATAACAAAAGCACCGAATGTCCCTAGGGATACAGTTGGAAGCATGGTTAGCAAGTTGAAAGTTGAAGGAACAGTGGCTACACTACTTGGACGTGGCAGAAGGAGGAAGCTATCAGCGGCTGCCGCCAGATTCCTAAGGAGGCAAGTGGTCGAAAACCCTTGAGTGACTGCAAAACACCTTCAGCAAGACTTGGTGACAGCAGGCACCGAGGCGTCAGTTTGCACAGTAAGGCGCACACTAAACACTGAAGGGTTCCATGCCCGGACTCCAAGACGCACACCGCTACTGACCTAAGAGCACAAGAAAAGTCGGCTCCAATATGCTGAAAACCATATGAATAAGCCACCAAAGTTTTGGAATTCTGTTCCGTGTACCGATGAGACAAAACTGGAACTTTTGGGGCCTATGGATCAGCCGTATGTCTGGAGGAAGAAGAATGAAGCGTATGCTGAAAAGAACACCGTGCCTACGTGAAGCATGGCGGTGGCTCAGTGATGCTCTGGGGCCGCTCGGCTGCCCCTGGCACTGGAAACCTACAGCGTGTGGAGGGCAGCATGGATTCAGTCATGTATCAGGAAATCTTAGGAAAAAACGTCATGCCGTCTGATGAAGCTGAAGCGTGGGCGTCATTGGTCCGTCCAACAGGACAATGATCCCAAGCATACCTCAAAGTCCACCAAGGCTTGGTTTCAGAAGAAGAAATGGAAGATTCTAGAGTGGCCGTCACAGTCGCCTGACTTGAACCCCATCCAAAATCTCTGGTGGGATTTGAAGAAGGCGGTTGCAAAACACACACCCAACAATATGACTGAACTGGAGGCCATTGCCCATGAGCAATGGGCTCGGATTCCTCAGGAACGCTGTCAGAAGCTGGTGTCCGGCTATGCATCACGTTTGCACCAGGTCTTTACAGCAGAATGGTGCTCTACTAAGCACTGAAGATGCTTGTCGTGAAGGGGTTCAATCATTTTGAGACTGCAGTAAATTCATTAAAGTCATTAAAAGTAGCATTTTGTGTTGAATTTGGACAAAACCCTTGTAATATTAGTTTCATTAAACTACTTAAACAATTATTGTGTAATTTTGTTTATTGCAAACAGCTGAGAAATTGTATATTTTGCCTATAAACCTAATTTGCAATGGGGGTTGAATAATTTTGATTGCAACTGTAATTATGTGCTATCGCTGCTCCACAGGTTTTTAGATAGAAATGGGGGGGGGGACAGATACTTAAAGGAAGATTCCATTATGACACCAAGGAAAAATTATTGAATCGGTTGAACAACAGGGAGCAGCATAGTGGTGATGGGTTTGTAGAGCAAATACCCAAAAATACTCTCCCATTCTTGGAGTGTTTTTGAATGAAGGTCAGCAGGGAGCACTCAAATTATTAGCAGGCACTTTAGTTTACAACAAGACTTTAATCCACCTTGTGCTGCTGTTTGAACACTGTCAGTGAGTAAAGGACCTGCAGCCGAATGGCTTTGGTTTTGATACGACCGAAGCCTCTCTGGTCTGGTCAGGCAATCAGCATCCCCATCCTGCTCAGTACAGCACACCCACACACTGCTGGACGTTTTGTTCCCGACCGCTAATTGAAACAGGTGTGTAGAAGTTGAAATAGCGTGTTTATCTAAGGAGGGATTTATTATTAATTCCTGTCACTAGTAGAAGAACCAAAGATCTTTTTCTCAACTGTCTCATTGCAGTGTTTTTCTACAATTAAATTTCCTTCCAAACCACACCAACACACACACACACACTTTTAATGGAAGAAATCCGGCGTGACGGGTTAAGAAAAATATTCAACCACCTTTCCCCGAAATTATCAGAGCAAATGTTCCAATCGTTTCCCTCTATCTTTTGTTTTGTAAGAGGAGAGCTTCTATTTTTTCATTTTTTTTTTCACATGCCACTTCTGAATTGTAGCGTCTGAGGAGAAATGCACTCACCACCTTCCAATTTAAGATATGTTGTGCCTTTTTGGGGTTTTCTTTAAGTCCTGTGCCGGGACACGCAGAGACTTTTACAGTGCAAGTTGTAAGTGCTTACTCAACAAACCTACTTCAGGCCTTGTTCAGTTCAGGTTTATTGACTGGGAAAACACACACATTCTCACAGCCCGCCTATCGTTAATGTATGACCAAACGGCAGGTCCGCTGACCGGCTGCACACTGAGCCGGCTTTGATCCGACCCGCTGTAAACACTGAGAGCCGGCCTTAGCCTAGTGCTTGGGCCAGGGGTTATCACCACACACCCACACAGTGAGGAGTGATAAAGTCTTCTGTTAGGTGGGTGGAGAGACGCCTTATCTGTCTCCCGCGGCCAAACATGCGGCTGGCTGTCAGTGACCCGAGGCCAGGTAAACAGACCTGCAACTGATAACAGATGTAAGAACGAGACTGAAGGAGGTCCGAATGTAGATGAGAGCGTAGCCACGGGGCAAACTGGAGCGCGCTCGTCACTGAGGTTACAGAGGTGGCACTCCATTACTGCTGAACTTTGCAGCCCTGCAGCATCAGCTGTGATTGTGGCGATACGGCTTCTGAAGGCTGATCCAGTCAGCGTGTTGACCAGCTCTTAAGTAACCGGGCTGCTGCCGGATTTCTGCAGAACACTGATTTCTTCGACTTCATGCAGATTAGAAGTTGTCCTGTGGATTTGGGAATAAGAATAGGCTGATCGCTTGGTTGGATTCAACACATGAACTTTCCAATGTCCGGAAGCAGCATCGCTAAAGTTCAAATAAGTGAGCTGCAGTACCAAAGTTAGGGGTCACGGGTAGTTATACATCTGATTACCTGTAATGCATATCGTGAGGTTTTACTGTAACCAGCTAACTTTGTGAAAAACATATTTATAATTATACTAACATGAGGGCTGTGGCACTAAAATAAGTACATAACTGAGAGCAGAAACATCGACACTGGATGGAGACACAATGGTTTCTGGCTATTATGTTTTTACTGTTGCTGCTGTACTGAATGATGAGTCGCCAACTTAATTTGGTTGTATGTTTTGTTTACAATGACAATATACTTGCTTATCCTTATTTCACTGGTAATATTGGTGGTTATATTGCGCAAAGAGATTCAACACTGTGCAAAACAAGGCAGGGAGGAATGAGACTGGTGGCTAATAAACATGGATTTATACACTGCACGTTTCAAAACACTGCATATTGGGCAGCAACACTGACACGTCCCCTTCTGATGTTAAATCCTTATTTGACAATCAGTTGAAATAATTAACTCTGCTTTCAAGTTACATCAGTACACATTCGGTGAAGTTAGCAGACGAGCAAGCGCACACCGGATTTGACAATGACCTCAGAAAAAAGCCACATCAGTAAGAGGCAAAACAACTAATCTTTTCTTTTCCCACAATGAGAAATGGGTCGCGACGTGAGCGTGCCGGTCAGGGTAAGATGTGACATCGCCACTTCACCAAAACTCCACAGCAACTCTTCATGGCACTTTCTGGCTAGCAGCAGATGGACAAACGGAAAAGGTGAAGGAGCAGTTAATAAGCGACCGTGAAAGTAAGAGTGGTGCTGCCGATACTGTGAGGAGCTCTGGGCCGCTTTCACAGCTCTGTTTCGCTGACAAATTAGCTGTCGAACGGCAAAAAAGTTTGGAGATCCCTGATAAATGTGTCAGTAAAAATGAGTAAAAATATCATCCACAGGCTACATTCTTATTTCTAATTATCAATCAAGGAAACAAGCAACAAGGAGCAAAGGGTTCAAGCTACAAAGAACCACACTCTTCTTTCTTGTCTTTATATTCTCTCTATAATGCAGAGGCACTTGTTCCCTCCATGTGTACGCCTGTCTTCTCTGTTCAATCTTATCCCTCCGTCCATCTGTCACATGCTTGCCATTCCTCCAGAGTGTCACTCAGGTGATCAGAGCCGCCTAATCTTTGTCACTGATGTAAAACAAAATGTAAATGTCAGATCCTCCGTGTGACAGCCTCTCTGGAATGAGCTACCTCCACACCGGCACACGCACGTGGCCGCACACAGTTGCCTTCAACTCTTTTCTGTTAGATGTCGTCTGTTTGGTATCTGCGTGGTTGTCACACTTTGAACCCCCCTACATACACACTTGTTAAAAATGAATTTGACAGTCAGGCACCCATTTACAGTTGGAGCCTTGACAGGTCTATTATGACCAATTACAGGACACAAAGTAGCCCTTTGTCATTGAGGTCAGGCCTCCTCTTTCGCTGAAGTAAAGCGACTGTCTGGTATGCAGAAGATGCCCCATTACTGTCATTGCTGGTAACAATTACCTGGTCTGACCTGGCAACAGATTACAGAGGCCTACAGGTACAGAGCTGTCTCTCTGATTGGCTGTCGGGCTTCCTGGCTAATAAGTACGACATTCCTCGTAGTAACTTTCTCCTGGACCTTTTCCTTACATCCCCCAGTCCCTTCCACTCTCTCCAGCCTCTTTGTTGTCCCTGTATGTCGTATGGTAGATGCTATGTCAGCCCTCTGTCACCTCATCGCTCCTTTGTGTGTTTGTGTGTTATTCTCTCTCTCCCACAGTCCTTTGCTTGTATTGTCTGTTGCAGCCTATCTGTCTGGTTTCCTGCATGTCTGACATGCTCAGGGAGATGCTATCTTCTCAAGTGGCTCCTGAGACTCAGTCACTGTTTGAGGACGAGGGCCAACAAAGGACTTCACCAGCAACCAAGCTCATATCGCATTGTCACCTTTGACAAAATTTGTTTTCTAATCCTGTGACCCGAGTCGACTTTCATCACCTCAGACATACAGGTTTGGTAATCTGTCTGACAGCGTGATGGCAGACTGGAGTTATGCATTTCTCTCTCTGTGTTGAGGACGTGGAGTGGAAAATAATACTAAACAAATTCAGCCTACTGTCATATTATCTATCCAGTTAATTGCAATGTAGAAAATGGTCTGGAGCTGCTGAAACCCAACCTGGAGCGAGGACCTGGGATCAGTGAGCAGCCTGTATGTGGGGTGGTTACAGTTATATTGGTAACACGTCCTGTTCATATTGAAGTCGATACCTTGAAACCAAACTAGCACATTATATATTTGTTGGCTGTCCTCTAATCAAGGTCCGAACATGGTGCCGCTTCCACAAACGCTCTTAGAGTTCTGAAATTAACGTTGGTATTTATGCAAATGAAAACAATGAAATCTTTAATAAAACATAGTTGTTTAGTTATTATGCTCTGAACTTTAGTGTGAATCTTTTAAAGATGGACTTCACCATCATCTTAGCCCTGACATGCTGATGAGAAATGGGATCATGATCTTTTTCATGGTAGAACAGACCCCTGTGTAACTATTATAATAATAAATAAAGATCAATATTCATATGACATACTCATTAACGGTCGGGTATGAACCCATGTCGAATGTACAAATATTGTACTGTAAGTGCAATTGTGGGTCGTGTGCGTCTGGCCTCTTCGTGTTATGGAGCTCCGAGGGTCCGTCGGATGACGTCATCGTGCAGCCTTTTGCTGGCAGGGGAATAGTAAGTGATCCTCATCCTCCCACTGTCCCATAACCTCTGCCCTCTGTCCTCTCTCCTTGTTGTTCTGTCTCTGTCCAGGTCCAGGACATGTGTTTCAGCCAGGACAGCCGCTGGGTAGCCGTCAGCACCCTCCGCGGCACCACCCACGTGTTTCCCGTCAACCCCTATGGCGGCGCGCCCTGTGCCCGCACCCACATGTCACCGCGGGTGGTCAACCGGATGTCCCGTTTCCAAAAGAGTGCCGGCCTGGAGGAGATTGAGCAGGAGCTGAACCGGGTGGCTGCGTTAGGAGGAGGAGCAGGAGGAGGTGGCATGGGAGGAGGTGGCTGCATCCTGGGTGGAGGAGGAGGCATCGGCGGTCGTTGTAGCCCCATACCAGGCCTGTCCAGCAGCCCTTCGGGGTCTCCAATGCACGGTGAGGGGGAGGGCCTTGCTGATGACGCTGCTGTTTGTGTGTTCAGGGTTACAAGTTCAGCTTTTAATTAGGGCTGCAACTAATGATCATTTTAATGATCGATTAATCTGTTGATTATTTTTTTTCGATTTATTCAAAAACAGAACTGACAATACTCGCCCGACTATTTGTGGTTTATCTTTGTTGCTTTGCGCCGTGGAAACGGTTATCATTACCGTCATCCACCGCGGAAGAATTAACTACGATGTTATATTGTTGTCTGTACACCTAACATCACCACATCATTACATCACCGGTCAGCTCACGCAGCTCGGTACATTTCACCGACTACATCTGAATGACTGTTGCTTCCAGCGCCATCAGAGCAGCAGCAGCATGACGGGCGGAGCATCTCCACGCAGCGTTATGGTCTTTCCTCTACTTCCGTTCTGCTCTTTTTTTTGTTGCTCAGCTCCTCGCTCAAATAGATTTGTTCATACTTAAACATCTCCGCGACTTATTGAGTGGCGTAATAGTCGCGCGACACAACAAATCGATAATGAAATTCGTCGCAAACTATGTTAATAATCGATTTTTAGAGATTCGTTGTTGCAGCTCTACTTTTAATCCCAAAAAGGTGGATCAATATAAGTGAGAGCAATCATCAGGCTCTTTCCAGAGAATTATTGGAAAAAAGTGCCCTTTTGAATTTAAAAATCAGGTGACTTGATGACTCGTTTACTCCTGACACATCCGGTGCACACGGAGCAGCAGCAGTCATTTGGAGCCTCCCCGAGGAAAGCGTCTCGCTCCTTATCTGCACGATGCTTGTCACAGATCTCTGGCTGCCTGCTGAGGCTCATGAGAGTGGAACCGTACCGTGGATGTGCTGTGAAACAAAACAACAAGCTCAACCAGAAACGTGCACTCCGTAGAATGTACATCTCCACCGAGTGCGTCTACAACCACCGTGCACACAATCTGCTGGTGGAGATGATAACGATCTGCAAGAGACTAAGAAGCTCTGTAGAAGTCTTATCCACATTATTAAGTATCCGATGTTGCTTCATGTGAGATGTTGCCGAGTTCAGTGAGTGTGTTTTTGTGTATCTGTGTGTTTCCAGTGACGGGTCATCTCAGTAGCTCTTTTCCAGGGACTCTGCCACAACCTTGTCCGCCTTGTTTGTCAAACAGCAGCACTGGCTGCTCACACTGCCTGTGTGTGCTGAGTTGGCATGGATACACACTGATAAACACTGTGTGTCAACTGCACTGTTTGACCCCAGAGGTGTTACCCAGTGTAAAATATCACAGTTGTCATTCATCATGGATTTCTAGGAATGGCCCTGAGCTTTGATATCCAGCATCCAGGGCCAGGAGAGGAACCCAGTTAACCCTTAAGAGAACCAAATGACTGGGAACTGACCAGTGGGTCCTTTTACATAATATAGAAGTATCATGTGCTTCACAAACATCTTCGATACGATAATTGCACAAGACGAATGGGGGGAACCAGATCCTGAACCCTTCAAAATGCTTTAACAATGTGAGATGAAATGGCATTTTTAGGTGGTTGGGTGCCACGAGGGGAGGGCCGCACCATTAATCTAATGTTAATCGCGATTTTGACTCATTGAATGAACATGATGGACTGTGATATGGAAGTTTTAAAATACCTGCCACACTTATTAAAAGTCAGCTCCTTGTCAAATCCAGCGCATCTTCACAGCCACTTGTGGGCAATCAATCCCAATCTACTGTCCACTGGCAGCCTGCTGACTGCTGGAAGAGAAGAGAAGAGGAGTATTATTCACTACTACTTTCAAAGAGGTGGATTTAGGATAAGGAACAATTCAAAGGGATGCTTTGCTGATTTAAGTTTGGGGATACATTTTCTTCACAGGAGAGTGGAGGACATTGTGCAGTGTCATTCATAGTTCCTCACTCCGACGGGGACGATTTGTTAATTGAATAGCTCGTTGTTCTGCTGCCGGCGTTGGTGGGTCTGTTTTTGTTTTCACTCGAGTCATCACGGTAAGATGAACACAGAGGCGGTTCGGAGTGCTTTGCCAGGTGTTTGCGCTGCTGTCGCTTTGTCTGTGGGCAACTTTTGTCTGGGCGACAGCGTCCTGCTGAGTAACGGAGAGGGGGTTAGCTCCTATGTGAGCAGCGAGTTGGGCTCATTCCCACTTGACTGGCTGACCTTTTTAACATGGATTAGCTAATCTCATTTTCCATATTTGGTGCTCATCTGAGTTCATCTCAGCCTTTTTAAAAGAGTTTTATTATTTATTGTCAAGCTTTTTCACTGACATAATTGACAGTTTACTCTAAATTATCTTAATGACTTCCCTTGTGGCGAAGTAGCCGTGACACACTGTCATAGGACCCTCCTGTTCTAGTACGGTCGCTTCTATAGTGCCCATAGGCTGGAAGAGTTCACAGAGGAAAGTCATATTGTTATCTCCCCCCCGCCTCCCACCCCCCACCCATAACTGTCACTGCACCCCCTTCCACACACACACACACACACACACACACACACACACACACACACACACACTCGCTTGAAAGATGGCGCCCTTACTTCCTCTCTCCGTCCTGTCTCTCTTGTCTAGACCTAGACCCCTCTGTAACCCCTGATACACACATACATACATACACACACACACACACACACACATTCCTCCACACCGTGAAAAATAGGCCATCAAACATTAAAAGGATGTCTGACTTTGGAGAGTCACTGCTCCGCTGCGATGACAGACAAAGAGGGACAGAAACATCAAAGTGGGCGAAGAGGTGAAAGTGAGTGAGCAAAGTAATGAGGTTCGATTGAGAGAAAACGAAGGAGAGATAGAGCGGAGGGGGGTGGGGGGTATGAAGGAGTGGCAGGCAGACGGAGGGAGAGAAAGATAAGTTTGTAGTAGCAGCAGCGCTGAAAGCCGGGGTCTCGGGGAGCACGGTCGTAAATCACACTTTTGTTTCAAAGGAGAGCATTAGGGCCACCTGTCAACAATTAGTCCTCACAGTGGTGTGTGTGTGTGTGTGTGTGTGTGTGCTTTTGAAGAGATAGACTGTCTACAGAACAAATCATTATGTTATGGTGAATTACAAAAAAATAGCGTAACTTTTCAAGTAAAATTGAACGTTTTCATAACTCTAATATTTTACAGTGTATAATATAATCCACAGGAAATTGAAGTCAGGTTTCACACAGCTTTTATCAAGGTGTTAATCCATACCATACGGACACAAGCGCACTGATCAAAACCACAACGGCTCTGAGCTGCAGGTCATTCTCTCTGTGTACATTGGTATCGTAGAGTCTCCGTTGGCTCCGACCTTCATCTGTTTGGCGAGGTGCGTCTGCACGTGTTTTTAAAGCACCTTTCACCCACAATGCAAATGATGCTATAATCAAGATTAATTATAATATCACATCTTAAAATGTAATATCATACAATATAATATCACAATCATTTTGAGGCTGATACCACAAAAATCATATAATATATATGGGCAAATATAACAAAAAGCTTGATTGGAGAGGCACAGGCAATTGTGTTTTAAATACAATGGAATAAGATGTGGGTTTTTTCCCCTTTTTTGCAGCGCAGTCTTTCTTCATGTCATTATGCAGCAGAGATTATATGCTCTGCAATTTCATTTACTGTACACGCCACTTTTGGGTGTTTCCTGGACGCCGAAGCCAGAGATGAACTAGACTTGTCACACAAGCTGCTGCCCAAAAACAAGATGATCCTCACCCACAAGACCAGACCTATATTTACACGGCGCAAACCGTAAAGTGGCAGAAAAGAGCATGTCGCGGGTCATTATCAGTTCAGCGGGGAGATCCCTGAAGGGCGAGGTCATGTAGGTCTCCGAGTGTCTGTCACTCTGAAGATATGGGCTCCAAGACATCCTGCCACATGTACGTGTAGAAAGCTCCCGCCGGCAACACCGCCGCCACCGGCGTTGAAAAGAAAATTCCATAATTGCCGTTGTATCCGGACGCAAACACATTGAGTCACATTTGCTTTTGTGTCTGCTTTCCGCCTGTTTTTCTGTTGCCAGCCGAGTGTGAATTTTGGACAGTGAAGGTGGTGTTTTCTTCTTGTTGTTGTTGTTTTTTCTTGCGCTGGCAGAAAGCTGCGGGGGTGAGGCAAGCCGGGGCCGGGCCACCTAGCCACAACAGCTGCTCTGTGATTGTCGCCAGCCAGGACAGCGTTGATTTTTGGGAAGGAACTGCAGAAAAGTACACATCCTTCTCAAAGCTGCCAGCCCAGGCCGCCGGCACGCCTAAAAATAGAGGCTGCAATTGGCCGCCGTCTTGTCACTGTTGAGATCTGGAGCGCCTATTTACGTCCATGCTCGCCACTACGTGTACAGTGCCCCCCCCCCCGACACACACACACACACACACACACACACTCACCCACCCCTTCTGCTTTTCCCCAAAGCCTTTCCTCTGTGCGTCGCATGTCTTGTCGTATGAGGTGATGACCTTTTAATGCGAGCGTCCCACGTTCGTCTGCCGCCCGGCGCATGAAAGGCTTGATTAGTAAGTTTCTGTGCTCAGGGCAGAGGCCATAGGGTTTTATTATTCAGATGCTTTTCACATCCGAATATGTGTATCTGTGTGATACAGCAGCGTGCAGCTCGCACAGGTTAAGATCTTGATCATAAACATAATTTCTTTGATCCGTGCTCATATTTCCAGCCTCCATCATACAGCCTCCATCACACACTCCCCGGCCATACAACATCAACATGAGGCTATTAGTCAGTGCAACAGATTTGTTTCCTCATCGAGCAGAAGCCCCGGTGGTCCGATCACTGGGCCATCTGGGCCCTGGCGCTGGTTCAGAGAGCGGTTGGGAGGCAAAGAACAAGGTGTGACGGGAAACTGTTAATTCTCTTGTTGATAAAGGGACACTTCCTTTCTGCTATTAGAGGCGGACGGCTTGCTTATTTGGGTTTGGAGTGTGTTTTATCTCGCCTCCCTCCTCCTCCAGCGCTCCCCCTCCGTCACTCATCGTCCTGCGGTGAAAAACACCAACGCTCTGCTGAGGCCGATGCCGAGGAAACATGACCTCATAACTGATGTGTGTGACACGTATGTATGTACGCAACCTCACTGTGACCCCTCGCTTTTGACGGCGCAGGGACGGGATGTTTGAAAAGTCACAGGGTACAGTCGGATATCTCTGAATCTCTGCTTCGCACGGATTTAGCTGAGCAAGTTGGCATGTTCGTTTTGAGAAAGAGGCGTGTTAACGGTGTGAAGCCGTGGGGGAGATGACTTGTCCAGATTTAGGGCGGCATGATGAGCTGTCTGCCTTGGATCCAGCCTGAGATGGAGCTAACCAGCATCCGTGAAGCCACATCAGGGTTTTTCATTTAATTTTCCTTTGCGCCGACTCCTTCCTCTCTCCTTGCTGCTAAATCCTGCCGTCGATGCTGTGACATCTCGACTGTGCAGCCTCACCTACGCAGCCACAACACACTCAGAGCAGACTACGCCTGCAGCTGACTCACAGTGGGTGAAAGAGTCAGACAATCAACTTTAGGAAGATCGCGTGACTCAGCTGAAAGCTACTATCGGCTTCTAAACTAGACGATGAAAATGTTTTTGTCAACAGTGGAGAAATAACCACATTTAAACGTCTGTTTCTAGCTCATCCAAATGAAATGTTGACCCTATTACCCTGATGCAAAGATGATTTTAAAATCACAATGTTGTGTTAAAGCATTCCCTCTTATTGACAAGGACCAGATGTGTTGTGGTCACTTGCATGTTTATTGAGGTTCTGTTGGAGCTTTCTATGAAGTAGAATTTTAGAAATGAGGAACCCACACTTACAGTAAGGAAGAGTGCTCAAGCTAGCAAAACAAACAAAACAAGTCAATGTCAAATAAAATTATTTTTATTGTTCTAAGGCCATAACAAGATATATAAGTACTCCTCTTTACAGATCAAAATACATCATATTGGCTAGAAATATTCCAAGTTCATTGTAGAATTATAATATTTAAGTTTTCAGTTTCAATTCATCTTGTGACAATTTATTTCATCACTTCTATACATAGTTCAGTCATCAAGATCTATAAAAAGAAAGACAAAAATAAAATGTGTTGTAGTGCTCAAGGTATAGTAAGCGATATATTTTATTAAAATATCTATTGGCATTTAGATTCAACATCCGGTCCATGGGGGGGGGGTGACACGACCCCCCTCGTCTGATCCTGACAGCAGCCCTGCTTCCTCTTCTTTGTGTTGTGCTTCTGCGTCTCCATGGGAAGCAACACATAAACAGGAACAGTGACTTTGGGGAAAGTCTGGGAATATCTACTATGAATAACTTCGTCAATTGAATATGCTAAAATAAGTAAACTGTTTTCTGATTCTCTCAAAGCTTTAGTTTGTTGCGAGCTAACTCGAGTAAAGAGCGTTGCTGTGGGGATCATTAATGGAGGATGTAAGCGATATGTCAGTATTTCACTTAGCCAGAGCCATGGAAGTGTGCACGGATCCCCGGTGGCAGCCCTGTGTGTCAGTACCGGCGCTGTCCTCCGTGTGGCGCTGTGTGGTCAGGATTCCCAGCATTTGGAGCGAGGGGAGCAGCAGAGCCGAGGAAAGGACCTGAAGAGCTTGTGCTGCGAGGGTTTGCTCTGATACGAATCTAACCGGGAAAGAGCGGGGTAATTTCTCTGGCTTTCTTAATGAATGGACACTTCCTCCAGCTAAAACAACTTTGGAGTGAGCTTTTTAAAGAGGCAGTCTGAACACTTTCCTGTGGAATATAGAGGCCTCTAGGCTGGACGCTTTGTCTTTGCCCATTTCCTCTCTTTTTATTTTATCTCTAGACAATAAGTGAATATCTTTTTTTGAATGTTATATAAAAAAAAAAATTAACCTGCTATTAAACTTTTTTTTGTTTTTATCAGAGCACTGTTTGGTTCCCATAATTAATGTTTCGTTGGACGCATAAAGTTCAACAGCGATATGCTGTAAATATCTTAATTTTTAATTCACCCTACAAATTGTTCGTCGGCAGGAAATGGGCAACGACAAATAGCTTTTTAAAAGGAGCAGATGTTCTTTTAAAAGCATGTTTTCCTCCCTCAACCTGCCATATAGTCAAGAGGATTAGGCTTTGTACATTACTCAGTGCATTTGATTTACCAGTTGTGTGCCATCAAAAGGTAAGCTAGTGTTAGCGGCGTGTATTTGTTGCAGGCTTCTCCATGTGGTCGGCAGAGCAGCCGGAGCCCAGCTCGGCTTGAGTCAATAAACGTGGAGCTCAGCGCAAAACCACACTGCAATCGAACAAGCTGTTTACTCAGAAAATTAGCCTTCCCCTGTACTTTTAGGGCTTTTAAAGCGACCAAAAATACACAGTGCGAGGAATATGTATCTTGGCTGGCATTCAGGCCCCCGCCAGAGGCCTCTGTCCTTTTTTTCTTTTTTGTCTTCTTTTTTTTTTTTTTTACACAAACCTTAATAACTCAATCTCCACAACCACTAAACCCTCTTATCACCGGGTGCCCGCCGCTGCACTCATCATTATTTGATTTGCAAAATTGTAAGGTAGAGATAAAGAAATAAAGCTGGCTTGCCATTACACAGAGAAGGCACTTGTGGCTTCGAGCTTATTGCCGAGATGTGAAAAGTGCGTACTCTGAAAAGCCAAAGCCTTCCATTGTCACTGGATCAATACGATCTACATCCCACCTTTTGCGCTGGGATCATTTTTGTCTTTTGTTTTATTTTTCCCTCTTTTAATTTTCTCTTCTTTCCCTCATAAAGGTGGTAGGAGTGTGCCACTCTTGTCGTGCTTAATAACACGTCGGTGGACACGTTTTGGAACCTGATTAGTTCCAAGAAATATATTTAAAATATCACCTTATTTTCTCCTTATCGAACAATAGTCGGTGTATGTGAAAATGTATAAAACCATTCCTCAAGACAATGACACATTGTCATTGAGGTGTGTGTGTGTGTGTGTGTGTGTGTGTGTGTGTGTGTGTGTGTGTGTGTGTGTGTGTGTGTGTCACGAGAGGGCCCGGGAAGTGTGATTATTACAAAATAATCAACCTCATTAAAGAAAAGAGTGAACTGAACTCTGCCGCTGGTATTATTTAATCCTGAAGGAGATGTTGAACGTTTCAGTGAATTCATGCCCTTTATCCCAGCGCTCATAAAGACAGCGGCGCACACGTCTTATTATCTCTTCTCTTATTGTTTCGTCTCCTCCGGCCCACCGGAGGAGACGGCTCGAGGAGGAGAGACCCTTCAACACCCACTCTGTTCGTTATCACCTGTAAAGGACAACGGTCATTTCGATTGAGACGTAAGAGCATACCTGGAAATACCAGATGTTTATTTAGTTATCAATATTTGATAAAGTCCATATGCAATTAATTCCTTGTGTTGTGTTCTGGTAAATTATGATGATATTCCGTGTTTTGTTGCTGTTGTCTTCTTTTTTCCACGCTCGTCTCACTGATCCTGGTTGCTTGTCTCTTGGAAGGCATTGTCTCACTTTGGGTCCTCAGGAGACGGACATTCAGCTCATATGCAGGACCAGAAATACTGCAGGGCACAGGAGGAAAGAGTGAACATATTTGGAGCCTAACGGTGTGCATATATATATATATATATATATATATATATATATATATATATATATATATATATATATATATATAAATAAATAAATAAATAAATAAGAGTGTGCAGACCCCTGTCGTTTTTGCCGGCAATAAAAAGAGAACTACGCTTTTTGTTTCGAGCCCAACTCCACTGTAGGTCCTGTCAAATCTAACTAAAATAATTAGTAACTGTGGCAGTTTAGCATCGAACCAAAAACATTCAGCTGTCGTGTTGTAAGAAGATATACAATATGAACAGCAATCTATACAATGTAAATAAATGTTATGGGAATATATGAATGTGCCAGAAGTATGCAGTATTAACTGTACACTGGATAGTAAGGCCAGGAGGAACTTGTGCAACTGTTACACAAGCCAGTGCAGGTATAAGCAAGTAAAGAATACATCAAATGCAGGTGTACGTAAAATAATTACTAATAGTAAATCTGTTATTTTCAATATTTATAAAAATAATTCCAAACTGCTATCATACCCGTCTGTAGAGGTGTTTCACGATTTGTTTTTAATTAATAAAACACAACTTCACATTTGGCCGCAAGATTTAGAAGTGCGTATCAGAGGAAATAAACAAATGAAAACTATCCTTTCAGAACTTCTTCAAATATCTTCCCGTTTTAAAAATGTTTTTGAATCATCCCGAATCTGCATCTATTTTTTAAATCTATTTACTGATTGAAGTTTCTTACGCCATCTGATGCGTCCCGTCGTGTGTGTGTGTGTGTGTGTGTGTGTGTGTGTGTGTGTGTGTGTGTGTGTGTGTGTGTGTGTGTGTGTGTGTGTGTGTGTGTGTGTGTGTGTGTGTGTGTGTGTGTGTGTGTGTGTGTGTGTGTGTGTGTGTGTGTGTGTGTGCGCCCCCCAACAACACACTCTCCCACACCACCCTCTCCTGCTTTCCCAAACATCCAATCATTAGCCAGTGCCGCTTTACCGTGAGGTAGCTCCTTGACCCAAATCAGATGATGGCAACAGGCACACACACTTCTAGACCCACACACACATGCACATGATGTTGGGGTGTGAGGGTCATCTGATCCAGTGGGGCTGTCGGACCCCCACCTAGCTCCTTGCTGGTGACTCAGACCTGTCTGATGAATCCGTGTAAATACTGACATGCTTTAAACTTGGAGATCTGATTTGTGTGTGTGTGTCTTGAATGTTATGAGGAAATCAGAAAGAAAAATAATAAATAAATAAATAAACATGTCCCGGGGATTTTTTATTTTATTTTTGGCATTGTAGGGTGTCTGGGTTTTTTTTGTAAAAAAAAATGTGTGCGCTCCTTGACATGAGAAATGTCAATGAAAATAAAAAAAGAACTTGGAAAAATGTTCCCAAATAAGGCTGTTAATAAAAGCTCCCCCCGTTAGCTTGTGGTCTGGGAGCGGGGGACCGGGCAGGAAGCCATTTTCACACAGGCCGGCCTGACCTCCACGCCGAGCTTCAACTGGAAATAGCAGACAGGCGAGAGCGGCGTACAAAGAGCAGAGAGAGGGGGGGTCTGAGGAGATACGTTACCTGAGAGAGAAAAAAGGAAGGAGGAGAAAAGACTTGATGGCTTTTCCACCAGTCTTCCGATTCCTTTGCTAAACAGTAAATCTTGTGAAGTTTATTTTCTTTGCAGCATCTGTGTTTTATAAGGGCTCTTTTAATTTGTTTTTTCTCTGTCCAGTGGGGGATCCCCGCTTTTTCGGCTCTTTTTTTCCCCCCTTTGTGTTCGACCCTTTTTTTATTTTTTATTCCTCCCCGCGTTCATCTCTGTCTCTTCTCCTCCCTTGTTTTCTATCTCTCCCCCTCTCTTTTTCTTTCCTCCCCCTGTGGAAGTGAGTGTTTTAATAATGATACTGTGGGGAGCTGGGCTGGTAGAACAACTTTCACAACCCCCCCCCCCTCCCTCTTCCCCACCTCTTCATTCATCTTCCTCTCCCCTGCTTTAATCCCTCCCTCCTTTAAAATGTCTGGGAAACTTGGATTATCAAGGAATGATTGGTGGAACGTGGAGATCGACTGATGCAGCTCTGACCAAAGAACCGTGAGACGCCTTTAAATGTTGGTGCCAATACAAAGCAAATCAGAATATTAAACACCAATAATAAATATGAAAATGATACAATCTAACGCTCCCTGATTTAATCATACAATTTTAACTCAGAAATCTCTGGCGTCCTCTATCTTTTAAATAAAGTCATGTTGTTATGGCGTTTAACAAGTGTCGGTTGGAATGTGTGAATGGAGCTGCAGTGACTGAGGGGTTGAAGAACAAGGAAAGAAATGACTGTTCTCAGTCCTTGATCGGAAATTAATTTAAAAACAAATATTCAGTAGTTTCTTTTTTTCAAACTGATGCTTTTGAGTAATTTTTCAACACATGCCTTATACGCATCGAAGAAGCAGCCGTCATTTCTTCTGGAGCAGGGTTGTTTTTATGTATTTAGTTTCTGAGCTTTGGCACCGTGAATCAAGACTTCAACCAATCACGTTGAGCGAACACAATATTCCCCATCAGCAGCTTTAAGAGAGGGCCCCCTCACGGGACTCAGGCTCTCCTTCAGACTCTAAAGAGGTGCTTACTGTGTCTGAAAGGGGAATACATCCAAATATGAATACATGAGAAAATCGGACCAATAATCCAATGCTTGCTTTTGATACAGGATATACTTTATGCTCCGGACATATTGTTGTTGTTACATATCAGTCCAAATTATTGACTCAACCCAGCCTGTTTATTATTGTAACATGTTTGACCAGTCAAGCATAAACATATTTATAATATGTATATAAGAGGTATTGGTAGGAATTGTCTTCATTGACTAGGAGGGCTCTGTCAGCAGAGCATCATGGAATGTTGAAACCTCTGTAATCATATGTTTATTGAAACCAATTTACTATTCATTTATTTATAATTGACATTTGTATATTTATATCATGAACAATATAATATAAAGTAATGAAACAAACGGTTTACATTTTTACTGATTTTATTGACTTAAATACAATTCAGCTGTCTTAAATGCTTTTCAAATAACGGCATGTGCTCATTGAGTCCCTTTTATGTAGTTCTGGGTTCTCCTGTGGGTTCTCCTGTGGGTTCTCCCTTCCCTGCACCAATACGGCCTGTGCCTCCAGGCTCCGCCCGCAGGGCTGAGGCTGCAGGTGGAGCGGGATCTGGGTCTGTCCACAGTGGACTGGTCTCTACTGGGTCTGTCCACAGTGGACTGGTCTCTGCTGGGTCTGTCCACAGTGGACTGGTCTCTGCTGGGTCTGTCCACAGTGGACTGGTCTCTACTGCATCTGGGTCTGTCCACAGTGGACTGGTCTCTACTGGATCTGGGTCTGTCCACAGTGGACTGGTCTCTACTGGGTCTGGGTCTGTCCACAGTGGACTGGTCTCTACTGGATCTGGGTCTGTCCACAGTGGACTGGTCTCTACTGGATCTGGGTCTGTCCACAGTGGACTGGTCTCTGCTGGGTCTGTCCACAGTGGACTGGTCTCTACTGGGTCTGGGTCTGTCCACAGTGGACTGGTCTCTACTGGATCTGGGTCTGTCCACAGTGGACTGGTCTCTGCTGGGTCTGTCCACAGTGGACTGGTCTCTACTGGGTCTGGGTCTGTCCACAGTGGACTGGTCTCTACTGGGTCTGGGTCTGTCCACAGTGGACTGGTCTCTGCTGGAGTCTGAGCTGTAGGAGCTGCTGGTGAAGCGACATGCATTGAGAATAACTGTATAAGTAGCAGATCTTTTTGCTATCGGCCTTGTCTGACGGTCATAAAGAGGCGTCCGCATTAATATCAGTATAAGTGAGACGCTTCCATAGCCAGTTCATGTTCCTCACTAACTTTACCAGGCAGGAAAATCAATACCAACATCTTCTGAAGAGCACATTTCAGGGGAGATCAACACATAATTAGGTTGACATTGTTTCTATAAGTTGGACTGCTGCAATGATTCTCTCACTCAGGCCGATTCCACTGTGTTTGACCTACGAGGCACCGTAGTGTTGCCATGAATCATTTTTCAGTGCAACAGTAGTGTGTGGACATGTATGTGGGAGTTTTCCTGTCTCCAGACGTCGACAGAAGGGCGTTCCACTGGCGACTCGTTCAGGAACACTCGGACCCTCACGCTGATCAGGATCAATTGGTGTGTGTGTTCCTGTTGGTGCGTTTTGTTTATGACACCCGGTAATGCAGCCATCCTTACACAGACCATAATCCCTAACACGACTTTCAGTTTGAATGATCCATAATTTGAATGCTGTTGCACATATTTTACACTGGATCAAGAGTCCAGTTGTATTAGGATGGTTAACGGTTTTCTTTCTTTTTTTCACAGCTATTGGCTTCTTCGTTCAGACAGACGCGTTATCTTTTATGGCCGCTTAAATTTCAACCCAAAAATATCCTCAGAAGTCTAGTCAGAGCTGTAAAAGTATTCCCTCGCCGAGACATTTTTATTCTCGTCTTCCGTACTCGGCCTCTCTCCCTTTCTCTCCCCCCTGCGACTCACAGCTGCGATATCATCCTGAGGTCCAAGGTCCCATCTAATTCCCAGAGCATCGCTCAACATGTCACCTGCCTAACCTGCTGCCTCCCGACCCGGCCCCGCTACCGCTCCAGTTTCCTTTGACTTTGACTGAAATATTCTCTCTGGCAAAACAATTCAAATAAGACACAGTGTTCGTGTGGACAAGCGCAGTCTTCAGAGCTTGTCCTTTCGCACGTTGGCTCCTCATTGGAAGCCTCCTGCTTGTATTGGATGCAAATTGGGTATTAAGAGAGGGGAGAGAAACATGAGATAGCGTGACACGGAGCGGCTGAGGAGAGAGAAAGGGCGCGAAGGATAGAGCGAGAGGCTTAATGCGAGAAGAGAATGCAAATGCTGTTGAGACAGGGAGCGATGGACGGATGGAGGAGAGCTGGATGGATGGTTGGATTAAGGGAGAAAGGGAGACCGGGGTCAGATGACAGTCAGACTTTTTTGGCAGGTTCAGAGTTTCTCTCTGGACGAAGGCGACGGAGTTGGATTTGCATTGATGGATCTTCTTTCCATGGGGATGTCATGTATCACTGCTCAGGCACATCACGCCCCGGTCATTAATCAAATCACGGCCTCCGTCTAGAGCAATCCTTCTGCCAGACGCTTCTGATCTGTCTGTCTGTCTGTCTCTCTCTCTCTCTCAGCCTTTGCTTTCTTTTGATTCAATCCCATTAACACCCAGATAATCGAGCACCAGTTGAGGGCATGCAACAGGTGTCTCCGGTTGCATTCCAGCAGGTCACTTAAAGATGAAACTGAAGCTCCAACATGAGCGGCCGTGTTCGGTGCGAGTGGCGTTGCTCAGGAGGGATATAGCAAAAGCTCTTCAATATTTAGACTGGATTTTGTGTTTCGGTGTCTCTCGGGCTCCAGCCTGAATGTGACCATCTCAATTTGAATGTAAATTCTACATTTTCCATCAATTCTACAGGTACAAGGCCCTTTGTGTCTGATCTATAAAGCAGAGCGGTCACATGCTTCTTGGTAAAATGATGGACACATGCACAGGCCTGATTTCCACTCCCACCATCGGCCGTATATGGTCAAGGACACGCCCTGAATCAGTTGTTTGCATGCGTCTGCTCCAGAGCTCTGTATGAAAATAACAATAGCAAACAAAGTGCATTTTCACTGGGATGCATTGTATCCAATAGACAGCCGTCCTTAGTCTTGCTCACTTATCTGAGAAGAAGGAGTAACAATGACTATCAGCATCATGTGTGTGAACTATTCTCATTTGCTCTACAATAGAGCTGGACAGGAAAAACAACTTCATTATCCCTGCACTACATTTCAGTGTGTATTCCCATTTCAGACTCATCAACTTGAGATCTCTGTGACTGATCGACACAAACAAGTGAGGGGCAGAGGTGGTTTGGTTTTCTCCGTGTTCTCAGATAGCACTTGGACGTGCCTTTTGCACAGTAACAGTTTGAAGCTCGAAGGAAATAAAATTGTCGGATTTAGACTTCACGAAAGTCGAAGTGATAGAAGCTTATCTTGATCAATTCCCCCCCAGCCACCACCCCGTACCTTTACTCAGTCTGTCGACAACTCCTACACACACACGCACACACACACACAGACATGCTGTCCGTCTTTCAGTCATCCAAGCTGTCTGTTCTCGTATCGTCTTCTACCGGTGCGTGATCCCGAACGCGTTCCACGTCAACTTGTCTTCTCCGTCTTCACGGGGGGGGGGGATATGACAGCTCTGGAGCCCTCTGCCTTGAGTGACAGTATGCCTGTTTGTTCAACAGTGCTCATCGCCTCCCCCCCCCCCTGTCTGGCTACACCTGTTCTACTATCGACAGGCTTATTTTTAAGGGTGGGGGGGGTGACGGCTAATAATGCAGCGGAGCAAAAGTGAAATGTCCACTTTGAATACTTGCTGAATTCATCGACACCCCCCCAAATCCTCGCCCTCCCCATTATGGCTTTTCAGGCTGCTTCCTGTACAGATTTTTTTTTTCCTCTCGTCCAACCTCTCCCCACAACACAAAAGGTGGCCGCCCAGGCTCTGGAGGTATAGCACTTTTGACATGTGAAGTGCTTTCAGGAGGGACCCTGGTACAGACCTCTTAGTCCTACCAAGAGAGGAGCCGAAGGAAATGAAGGACAGGTTTGTGTAATGGTCTCCACCCCCCATCAGAAGGTCACGCGGCATTGTTGGCCCAGCGGAGGTCTAAAAGACAGCCCTTTAGAGGACGACAAAGCGGAGGTTTGGCAGGACTAATGAAACTCAGAGCCCCACGTTAATGATCTAAAAGACTGGGCCAAAACACTCGGCAGTCCCTTTCCGCTCGCATTCAGCCTCCTCTTCATCGCTCCTTCCTAATAATGACAAGGCACTCTCCTCCTCTACCATTATTGTAACCTTTGATGTCCGCCTTGTTTGTCTCCGTGTCCCCCCTCCCTCCCTTTCATTCCTTTATGTTGCGCGGCTGTCACTCATCTATTAAAGCAACAAATGGAACAAGGAAAATGTTCAGTGAGAGTATTGTGGTGCACCCACAGGTTTACTCTTTATTTCTTTTGAAAGCACTTGAACTTGGAATTTTCTTTGGGCTGCCCAGCAGGGTACACTTTTGTTGGGCTATTGTTACATGATTACATGGACATTGTTGTTTGTTAATCCACATTTCTCCTCTCGATAGTGCAATGGTTCTATGTGACCGTTTCTTTCCCCATTGTATACATGATTTTGTGAAATATTGCTTTTTAATTACACTGCTTCCTAAAATGTAGGAATGATATTTTCAGCCCCAATTCTTGGCTGGCTCTTGGCAAAAAGTAGCATTTCAATCTTTCATATACTGGCACAACATGCACAACATAGTCCCGCTTCTCCCGCCAGAGATGAGCTCGGCCTGCCTCTCCACCAAATAGTGTTGACATGTGTTATCTCCGGTAAGACGGAGGCTGACGGAGCGCGTTACGGTAAATAGTGTCGCTGCTCCAGCTCATTAGGCCTTAAGAAGCCCTTTGACATGCTCTGATTGTGTTTGGCTGGAGCTGCACGGGATATGTGAGATGAAATGTGTTCCTTTGGAGTGTGTGTGTGTGTGTGTGGGGGGGGGGGGGGGCTGTTGATTGGCCTTGATTAACAGACTGCCAGGCACTAGAAGCAGAGCTATGGCATTTGTAATGTAGCATCTTGAGCTGGTTATTTCCAATCATTCCACAGGAGGCCTTGAACCTGTGTGTGTGTGTGTGTGTGTGTGTGTGTGTGTGTGTGTGTGTGTGTGTGTGTGTGTGTGTGTGTGTGTGTGTGTGTGTGTGTGTGTGTGTGTGTGTGTGTGTGTCTGTGTGTGTGTGCGTCTGTGTGTGTGTGTGTGTGTTTGTGTGTGAGAGACAAAGAAAAAAGAAATGTGATGAATATGAGAACTCACAGTAAAGAAAAAAGGCTTTGTTTCTTTTCTTCTTGAGAAAGAAAGGTGTTTCCGTTTTGTAAACAAGGTCTTCTGGTTGTCTGCTGAATGCCTACTTGACAGTTTAAAGTGAGTTGGCGAGGAAGTGAGGTTTTATTTAATTCAAACTGAGCCACGTTGAGAATTAACATGTGCAAAGCTGTAAAAAAAGAAATATATAGAGCCGCTGAGCACTGCACATTGAAATATGGATAACAATACCAGCATTTAAAGTGTGATTCTCTGTCATCTGACAATACTTCCTGTGAAGGCTCCTGACTGACATGTCGGTTCTGTTCCACAGCAAATCGATGAAAAGGAGTTTTCGCTGACCTCGCTGTCCAGGGAACGTCCAGTCGTGAAAAGACTTCTAATAATCCAGCATTTCTGTGTTTGCAGCCAAGCTGAGCAGCCAGGATTCATACAACAACTTCACCAACAACAACATGGGGAACCCGCGGCTGTCCCCGCTGCCCAGCCTCACCGTGGTGCTGCCGCTGGCTCAGATCAAGCAGCCCATGACCTTAGGCGCCATTACCAAGCGCTCCGGGTAGGTGACACGCACACACACATACACGCACACACACATACGCGCACGGACGCACACACGCACACACATATATACACACGCACACACATACATACACACACATTTATATTTCACCCCCAAAATTATCATCTGTATATCAACTACTGAAGAAAACGTAGTTTCTCTCTCATGCCTCCACGGTGAGCGTAGAATCAAAGCACAAAGACAATTCTTAATGAATTGAAATATAAAATCTGAATATTAAATAATAATGATCCCATTACAGAATCAGCACTGGTTTCCTCTGCGATGTTCCTTTAGTCTCTTATCAGACTCCTTAACCCCCATAATGAGTATTTGTTGGCCATTGTTGTTCATACACCATAATGTAACTGTAAGCAGAGAAACGTGTTTGTCATGAACAGTTAACAAATGATTGACAACATATTATAATCATATTATATTGTCATCATTGTAATCCTTGAATTTCCCCACTGTGGGACTAATAAATGAATATCTTATCTTATCTTATATTTGCTTAAAACACTTGTAAATAGTTTACAACTCCTTATTTCTGTTGTTTGAAAATACACGAGAAAGAAGAGCTGAAACCAAACCTAAAGAGAGTAAATATTTCACTTTGTTTTTATCTCCGTCTGCAGGATGTTATTATATTTTCATATAATGATAAATTAGAATAATCTTATCCTCTTTGTGGTCATTTTCAGTAGGAACTCCCTTTTGTAAAATAATCCAAGTCCACACCACAGAGTCTTCAGCCTTAAATAATGTAAAAGGGTTATTGGCACCCTCATTAACTCCACTATATTTACTGTTTGGCCGCTGTTGAGGGAAATTGAAATCACACTGTATTACATCCCTGACTTCAGTCTGTGATTCGCTGTCTTTTCCCATCAATCACATTGTGAAAACACTGTATTGTGTCAACAGTAGTCCTGTCGGGGCCAAAGCTTTCCCCTCACATCCAGCTGATGCTCATGGACTTCTTTTGTCTCAGGCCACCACTTCTTTGCATAGGGTAATGAAGCAGAACACACAAATGCGGACTTGGTCTGCGGGCTGTTGGTAAAGCAGATCAAACACATCATGCATATCAAGAATAGAAATAAACCACTAAAATCATATTCAGTGTAGTAACCCTATTGAAAGTATTAACAGTACCAGAGCGCGGCTCTTGAGCACCTCCGTCTTTTTCTTTTTTCTTCTTTTCCTCCTGGATCTTCGCCATGCATTGAAATGATGTCGTTTTAAGAGCTTCGGCAACTACAGGCCTTCGTTAAGTGCATTTACATGAAGTACGGGTAGCTCCACAAATATGGGAACATTTTAATATTTTCATTTAAATGTAATTTTCATGCCCTGTTTGAATGGTAAATGCCATATTGATCTAACAGATGGCGAGGGGTTTAGTCGCTGTGATATTTGATAAGTGAGCTTTGAGGATGAAAATAGGGACCTGATCCTCAGCGTGGATCATCAAGCCATTTTACAAATCCTTAAGGTAACTTGCAAAGTTTATTTATGAGGCGTAGTTCTTGCACTGCGGTGTCCCACTTCGGTGTATTTATTATAATCGCCTGATGCTGGAGGTTTGCATTTGGTTCAGCAGCTGTAATGTTCAGAGTCATACAATGTGGGTCGGTGTTTAATATGTCCGAATTAACATTCAGGTTGCTTTTGTTCATTTATAAATATCAGTTGTGATGCTCATAAAAGGATGGGCTGTTTCTTTTTTTCAATGTAGAAGCTGCTGTGTTTTTAAAATGTTTTGCTCTGATGTTTTTATTTATTTTCTCCATTCGATACAAAAATATATATTTTTACATTTGTTGACTTATCTATGGTTTTTCTTTTCTGTAAATTTTCCATACTAATGCACAATGATTTTATTCATATTTATTCATATAAATAAACAAAACCCAATACCTAAATAAATTGTATTCTTACGTTCGCAGATTATTTTTTGTTAAATCAGGAACTATCTGATCAATTTTATTAAGATAACTTTAGGTGACTTTGACATGTGTCCAGTACTTTGTAGCGCACATATTTAGTTTTTTTGGTTCATAATCTTCTTCCTGAGTGTTGTGGCATGTTTAAGACTTTGTTAGTGCAGCTGGAGAATGACAGGAAAGGGGGAAGAGAGAGGGTGTAAGAGAGAGAGAGGATGACGTGCATCAAAGGGCCATGGGCCGGAATCGATCGCTCTACAGGCTGAGCTCGAGGTCTACCCCCAAAAATATACAATAAATATCAGCAGCTGTATGCCAGAGGGATCTCTCTACAGGCCAACTATTACTTGCTGTTCAGCTCAGTGCTCCTCAAATATTTCAATAGAGAAGAAATCACAAATCATTATCTACTTTGATATATCGTCACTTCGGTTTCAGAAAGGGGTGAACATAAAGACAGCCCTCCGCTGTCTTTGCTGCATGTATTCTCAATTTGTTTACTGCCAACAAATTCAATGAAAAGACCAAAAGCAACAACGTGGTAATCTCCCTAAATGATGTATATCTCACATTGTCTGTGACACTCTGGCTGCTGCTGAAGATTTACATCAGGGAAGGTAGAATAATGATTAGAAACACGTCTCAGGGTAACGCGTGCACCGGGACGTGAACACAGAATGATCGTGAAGGAAAGATGCTCACAATACGAAGTGAACGCTGTCCAGCATCTGAAGCCATGAAGGCCGCAGGGCGGACCTATGCGATCAGGTTAGTTTCAACAACATGAGTCTTATAATTCACCAAGTTAGTGTATTTTCTGAAAACCCCGGTCACTGCAGTTTTAACGAACGCTGCTTTAATGGGAGGACGTGTTGGGGAATGTTTTTGACAATAACCACCATTGATGAAGCCACCTTCTTCACGCTGCCAGTGCTACGTCACCATGGCGCCCACACTGTCACCAACTGTACTCGCTGAATACACATTATCTAATATTTAAAAAGACTAAAAACATTTAGATTTTAGAGGAACACTGACACAAGGGTTCACAATAAGGTTTTAAAGGATTTATCCGATATGGCAAAGAAGACATATCAACACACGCAATATGTATTTGCAACATAATTGTTGGTTTGTGTCTTTTCATGGAATCTTTTGACAATAGGTACAATGAAGGGTGTTGGCAGCTTCATACTAAACCTTTCAAACTCCTTTCTTTCCGTAAAAGATGTGTACATATGCCACACGTTCTGCCTGTGATATCTTGTCAAAGCCCTCAAACCGCCCAGGCCCAGTGTGGGCCGGAGGAGGCGTCAGTATTAATGCATCCTGATATGCAGCTGTGGGGTCTGCTCCTGCGGGCACACGGCTACACCAATGCTCCACAACACACACATATGCACGCACACACACACACACACACACGCACACACGCTGAGTGAAGCAACAGGTTTGGCCCCTAGAGTCGGGGGTGATATCGTATGCTTTCACGCTATACTTGCACAGGAGTACCAAGGCACCATCTGTCTGTCTGTAGCCCCTCTCTTTTTACGTGTGTGTGTGTGTGTGTATGTATGTGTGTGTGCGTGAGTGCATTTGTGCGTGAAGCATGTATTCTTGCGTGCGTGCGTGTGTGCGTGTGTGTGTGTGTGTGTGTGTGTGTGTGTGTGTGTGTGTGTGTGTGTGTGTGTGTGCGAGGAAGAGGGAGCGGAGCGTCCGGCAGCTGTATTTACACCTGTATGGGCAGATCCCTGTTGGCAGGACAGCAGAGGAACACACCAGCTGCTTAACCTACATTCCCTACCAGGCTGTCTTTTGTGTGCACTGTGCCGTGTGACACACACACACACACACACACACACACACACACACACACACACACATACAGCCAAGTTGATGAGGCTTTCAGCCCCTTGGTGTGGCCGGGCTCACTGGGAGGGTACCGTCATAGGCCCCGGCATGCCTACAGACCACTAATGTGCATAATGCTGCAGTTTTATCACATTTGTAACATCAAAGTAAACCTCAACAAGTACATTCAGAGCCCCCTCCTCTTTGCACTTGGATTTGGGTGTTCTCCCCCTGTCGAAGGGAGGTAGAGTCGGATGTGGCTCTGCATCCGTCTGATAACCCCCCCCCCTTAGACCAGGCCAGGTCCGGGAGGAGGGGGGGAACACAGCCAAGCTTCTGCTAGTCCTCAAATCTTCTCCTGAGAGTGTCCTGAACGAGGAGGCGAGCATCGGCCTCTGGTTCCCCTCAAGCCAAGTTCGGCCCCCGGTTAATTAAATCCCCAAAAAGAAAAATACATTTGGGCAACAAAAAGAAATTCTACAGATTATCTCTCGATGAAATGTCACCATCGGAACTTAAGCTGTGAAAAAGATTAAGAGAGAATTATTCAAACGGTCAGCCTAGGAAAGTCTACTAGTCCCTCCAGTCAGCGGAGCAGTACGAGGATTTAACTCGTCCGAATGCCTGAGAGTGATACATTTAGGATTTGTAGGCAGACAAACGAGTGCACACTTATCCCATCTACACGCAGTCTGACTTTAATACAGACAAATGAAAATCCAAATGGAAAGATTGTCACACAATAAATACAACACACCACAGTGGGAGCAAATCCTTCTCGCTGCATTTTCGAGCCAATACAGACGGAGTGCAGGCGAGGTAACAAGAAAGACAACAGCCAGCCCCCGGATGAGACCCTGTGACCCGCTGCAGATGTGCCCTCAGATTACTGTAATACCTATGTATGTATGCATGTATGTATGTATGCATGCATGTATACATAGTCCCGCTGAGGTCGCAGATAGAAAGGGGCTTTAAGAATGCAATGCCTAACATCACATGGCAGCAAGACTAAACCGTTTGCACAAATCACCTCACTTCCCTCCCGTTTTAATGGCCTAGGCGGAGCGGCTATTAGGGCCAATGGGTTAAGAGATGAATGTGTGAACGATTATTCTCTGGGAGTGGGGTCGTCGCCCTCACAGGTTGATTATGCTCACTCCCCCCCTCAGTCTTTATATGCCTCTCCTCAGTCACTCATGGCCCTTTTACTCCACTGACCCATGTTTAACTCATGTTTCCAAACATGCCGCTGACCTGTGTGGGATTCTTCTCCATCGAAACCTGAGGGATCAGGCAGTGCGTCACATAACTAGTTTTTTGTTTGTTGCTATGTGGTAGAAAAACAATTCTCTGAACATGACCTTATTAGTTTAATTCTAAGCAGGGGGCAATTTGCCGTTTAGATTTTACACTAAAGTTTAAATATGTATTTCCAAAAAAGAATATTGAAATGTGTGTTTGGCACTAATCATTCCAGCCTGGCTCTTTTAAAAAGGATGTTCAAAAATATATGTTTCTAATTAAAGTCCACGGAAGTCTGCCTAGCAAGGCAGTTGGCGTTGACAGGTGGGTCAAACTAACACAGGAATTTCGCTCCGGAGACCTGCTATTGGCGTCTCGTTATTTGGTATTTCCTAACTGGAGGTTGGCTCGCTTTTGGAGCCAGCCTCAAGTGGCCGTGTGGAGAACTGTTTTTTTTACTCTTCCATGTTGGCTCATTTCTCAGCACCGGCGGCTGTCTTTAGTTCTCACCTTGACCTCATCTAACTAAGTAACCAGGACCAATCCAGAGCGGGGGCGGGGTCGTCAGCACAGGCTGCTTGAGACGAGACCAGAGTTCTCCAGCTGACACTTGAGCCTCCACATGGTGCAAGTGTTGTTCAGAAAGGTGACCGTGTTTGAAGGTTGTAGTTATATAATGTTCCCTACTAATACTGATGAGACTTTTAATGTGGCATTTTGTTCAAGTTGTCTCTACTGTCATTCTGCAGTGAAAAGCTCATTTGCAGAATGCTAATTAAATGTTAACACTCCAACTACTGTTATGATACTATTGCTATGAAGCTTTTTACCAGTTATTCTTCAAATACGGCCATTAATTGCCATCACCAACAATAAATCCCACCAACAATAAGTTACAAGGAAGTAGGAGGGAGGAATTCAAAGTGGCGTCTTGTTAACCCCAAAGCCTACTTGGCCTTTGCTACCCCCATGGAGAGCTCACCCCATTCGTCCATCACGCTCCCATTGGAGGCCTTCCATTTACCCAGCTGGAGACCCAGAGTGGGGGCTCAGCGGGTTTGATAGGCTCAGCGGAGGGTAGACAGTGGAGACTGCCCCCCCCCACCCCCACCCCATCCTCCCTCTGCAACTTTGATAAGTGGCAGATTACATGGGGCCTCCATTACACCAACCAACATGTTCATTTCTCAACTAGCGCTCCAGGAGTAAGACATTCCAGGGCAAATTGTTGCTCCCCGTCTCCCAGAGGAACATTTTTCTACACATCCATGTACCAAGACTAATTGAAGACTGTGTGCTATCGGTAGTAGGGCCCGGGCGGATGCGGCGAAAGCGATAAAATAAAGAAGTGCTGCAGAGTGCTTTGGTTGGCCGGAGATTCTGTTTTTCATGACTGGGGGAGGTTGGCTGGCGGGGACAGAGTTCAGTCTCATCGGACCTTTATTGCTGTAGGGAAAAGGCTTATTTACTGTAAACTGTTTACGGAGCTCTGTCACTATCTCTGGACATGCAGAATAAACACAGGAACACACTCCCACTCCTAATGTCTTGTAAACATTAGAAACACGCACAGACTGACAGATAGTCCGAAATATACCCTGAAAAAGACACTCTAGATGACTCCTGCACCCCCACACACAGACACACACCCACACACTGTGTACTTGTTAACATAATCACGGTGAACACACGTTGGCCCACACACACATTCAAAAGACAATGCATGGGCATAAATACACACTCCGACTTAAAAAAGAAGTTGCATGCAAACACGCAACTTATTGTCCTAACAATGCCCGAGTGCTGTTAGTTTTATTGGTGTCCCTAGTTGTTATGGAAATTGGATAAACTCTTCATACTTAAACTTTCTCAATCTTAACAATCAGAACCGTTTCCCAACGTTTTCCTGTATCGTATTTACACGGTTGAATTCAGACCTACGTGTTTCTGCACATGTACCCAAGGCTTTCAAAGTTAAAGGAGGGAAGGAAAAAAAAAAAAACATGACAGATGTCCGAGAAAAAAAAAGAAGAAAGCAACAAAGTCTGTGGACATGCTGCATCTGCCAAATATATGGTATCACACTTTACGGAGCAGCTTGAGCAGATGAATCATCAAGCCATCCCGCAGGTTTCCAAATCCATCTTAGCGCACGGACATTCTGCTTCCTGTCTCGTATGTGTTGTGCACTTAAACAGACACGTCAAAAAGTATGTAATGTGAAAAGTGTGTTTGCTCAAGTGTGCTAGTTTAATAATGTTTTTTCCATCTATCTCTGTACCCCACCTCCTTCACCCCCCGTCCCCCTCTCATGAAGACCCTACCTCTTTGGGGCGGGATGTTTTGCCATTAAAACTCCATGGTGAGTTTTGCTCTTCCACTCCTTGTCTTCCTCGAGCCGCATGCAACTGTACCCCCCCCTCCCCCCCCCCCTATCCCGCAGCACACCGCCTCCGTTACCTCTCATTTGTCTCCTGCTACATCTTCAACACAATGTGCAGCCTGCGCAGTCACTCCTCAAAGAGGAGTGTTTGTTATGTTCTCATCTTTTTGGCACACTCTGGGTTTCAGTGGCACTTGTTATGCCATGAAAAAAAAGAACATGTGCAAACCCTTGAATTTAATTTCTGTGTGTTAAACCTTTGGAGTAGGGGGATTCAACATGTTGCATTAAAGCCACGATGGTAATAAAGCAAACAAAGAATTTATGGTTTCACATTTTAACACCTGTTCTTTTAAGAATGCTGTCAACATAAAAAAAAAAGGTGTGTAGTATAGGTGGTAGTGCGGGGAACTCGTTGTAGGGCTTCAGGGAAATGCTATAGCACTTCCTGCCTGGTTGACATGTGGTTTTTCTGTTTCTTTTTCTTTCTCCCCGTGATGTTTTTGGAAGAATAACGCCTTTGTGTAAACGCCTTGTTCACATTTTGTTTTTGCCCGGCAAGAAACCTTTCTCTGTTGGATGTGTGTTTGCACGCAGCGATTGTTCCTTGACATATTTTGGTAATATTGTTAACCATATCTTACAGTATGTGGGTGTAGATATGTGAGGGACGTGTAACCCTCTCTGATGAAATCTTTCTCGCAAAGGACTAAAGGTTTTCTGTTTTTGTTCATGTAAATAAATCATGTCATTTAAAACCTCAAATCTTTTATTAATCGTAGTAACGATGGTCACTCCAATTGGGGGAATTGTCACCAGGCGTTGATTATATTGCCCACGACTTTGTTTTCGTTCACACGCTCATCCACCCGCTTTTAGCCACAGACTGTGTTCAGCAAAAAACACACTGATTTGCTCCAGTGAAAAGTCTAATTTCCCCAATATTAAGAAATGACTAGCTTATTTCTACTAACCAACAAAAGCTACATTGATTTCAGACCTTGGATATTGCTCCGAACCAATGTTTTTTATCAATTTTCTAAAAATATGCTGATTACTGCTCGCCAATAGAACATCAGAACGTGTGAAGCGGGATAAGAATGGATAAGTCCTATACCCAAAACGATGGCCCAATAAAAGTTATTACCACAAGGAAAATGTTATGAAGCAGTCTCAATGTATTAATAAGACCTTTATATGACGACATAATTAAGAAGTTTGTATTATTCTATATAGTTCTACTTATTGCTTGTCATCGGGTCTATCGGGTCGGATTCCAGCGAAAGTGGACAGTACCCTTGAGGTTCACAAGGAAGTCCTTCAGCTCAGACCCCAGCCCTCTGCGGAGAGGCCATGATCCGGCTTCTCCTCTTCTTCCGGCCTGGAGAATTATTGAATATGATTTTAAAGCTAATAATCAGGAAAATACTACTTCCACCCTTACATTTTGAGTTCAACTTCATCTTTTCTTGATCTGCACTGGGGACACAGCATCATCCCATCTTTGTCTTGCAGGATTCTCTTTTCACGGCCCTTTCATGAAATCAGATGCGTACAAGCTTTTAAAAGAAGCCCCATTATGATAGAGCCACTTATGGAGAGATGATTGAGTGGCTCAGTGAAGTGAACTTTTCTCTTCCCCGCTCCCTGCTCTCCACCTCCTCCCTGTTGACTCCATTCACTTTAGAAAATGAATAGCATGTGGTGCCTTCCCCAAGTCTTGGGTTTCGTCTTTTGTTGTGGGCAGTCACTCATACTTTTTAATTGAAGGTTTTTTTCCCTTTCTGTCTTCGTCCACCTCCCGCTTAATCTCGGCCCTCAGTGATTTCAGAGCGTATACTTTTCAAAGGTGCACATCATTAGCATTGGATTCCCGACCCTCGCAATAACCGTCTTCCGCTGAAATGTCAGCTTGTTAGACCGATATTGTTTCTCTAACAGTGTATGAACAGTCACAGTCCATTTGCCAATATCTGCTTACCCAGAGTTCAGCCCTCGTTTTATTTCCTCTTCCAGGTTACCAGGACTGAATCGGCCGTCTCAAATTTCCATCTCATGTTCTCAGCGTTGAATTTTAAACAACTGATTTTGTGGTGTCAGACTCCATCCGTCCGACCAAATATATGGACTTACTATTATATTTAATATTAATTGCAAAAACTATTCAATAACCTTAGGTGTCTATGATGGCACATGTAGAGTATAAGGAGGTAACAGGTAAAATAGTCCTGGTTTTCACGGTGATGGCCGCTCTCCAATGTCCACTGAGTCTCCCCAGTGGTTGTCATTAGGGCTGTGTGTTCGACACAGCCCCAAGGCTGCCTCTTTTCCAAGGGCTGTTGTAAAATAATAATCGTGACGTTGAAGGATGTGTCCTCCACATGACTGCCCTCTCCCTCTTCCTCTCTGTCTTTCTTTCCCGTCCAGGTTGAAGCCCTAATGCTGGCTCCTTTTCTGATTTTAAATGAGCCATATTGCCCAGAATCGGTGCCGCCGCGCAGCTCTTTTATCACCAGATAGTCGGCTCAAGTGAGCGCTATCATATTTGTTTACTGCAAGCGCCCTGAAAATAAATGGAATCTGCGGCCGGACCTCCATCCCCCATCGGAGGCGCCTCGTGTTAGCCCCGGGCGTAGTAATCCGAAGGGACTTTGATGGTTGATGTCGCAGATTGAATTATGCCCTTGAGGAAAAGCTATTAGCTCAGTCAAGAGTCCTCGTTTGTTAAATTAAAAGTGGAAATGACATGAGTAGTCTTCAGTGGATTAAAGTTGCAAAGAAAATGGATTCCTCTCTGTCCTCTTTGCCATCGTACAAAATAGTCTTGTGGAAAAGAAGAAAAAAAAGATTTTCCATGTGTCCCCCCAAATTCCCTTTTTGTATATTTATGTTACATAATGTATTGATATCGGGTTACTTATTTTCATAACTTTGGTGCCATTCGTTTGGTGCCCCTCCCCCACCCACCAATGGTCCGTTCCAAAAGTTTGCTGCCCAACATATGGGGAGCAGCGTTAGGCCCCTTCCTGCCGGAGCTGTGCCTCTCTTTGGTACGGGCAGAAACCTCAACACTTTTAAGCTACTTCAAGAGGAAAAGGATGATTCAAAACACAGATGAATAAAATGAAGTGGTCACTGCACCCAGAGGAGACGAGAACCGAACTGTGATCTCTGGTCCTGTTGGCAGGCTGGCTGAAGCCTCTTCAAAGACGCCCAAATCCAACTCGCCAGACATGAGCCCCCAGTGGGGAGGCTGTATTATAGTCTGCTATCACAGACTTACAAGTATACCAATTGGTGTGTGTGAATATATATATATAATGGCTCCAAATAATAATCGGTGTTATGTCCTTTATGCTGATTTGTCATTCTTCCCTCAAGAATATCCTTTCAGATTGAAACAATGTCTTTCCCTGATGTATTATTCAACTTCCATTTACGTCCAAAGTCAACATGACGACTACGAGGAGGTTATAATATCTCGCAGGACACAGTGTAAGTCGCTCTGCGGTGCATTCGTCAGCCTCGAGCTCTCACCCTCTGAAACCAACCACAGCCTGCTCTGAAATAGGATTTGTGCTTCCTGGGTTATTGAAACCAGTGAACCCGAGTGCCTGTGAGGGTTTAACATATTCTCCAGCAATGGGAGAGGTGGAACTCAAGTATTTTTCGGCAATTAAACACCTCACCAAAAAAGAACTTTGCAGGATCAGGGAGTACAGTTCGTTCTCTTGAGAACAAAACAAAGTTATATGGTGTGGTGTGAACAACACCCCCCCTTATTTTCCCTATTCCCTTACCAGCCTACATTCTTACAGCCATTTTCACTTTAATGGATCACGGTTCTTTCTTTCATTTTATTTTCCATTTAATTTGACTTACTCGAGATTGAATGTCAGAAAAGAGGGGACATCGTCAGGGAAAAGCTTCAGGAGTGGAAACACTCCCTCATAGCTAGCAGACAGTTGACTGGACCTGTTTGTGAAATGCTTTATCTTCTGAATGCACTGACAAACGAATAGGCCTGAGGAAGAGAAGGCGAGGGCACTCTGGAGTTATCCAACGCAATATCCTGAATGTGACTTTATCTCCCCCTCCATCTTCCTCTCACAGACTGGGCTTACCGTGGATATTTGGTTATTCAACCTTCTCCCCTTGACCCAGCACTAATAAATACAAGCTATGAAACTTGTATAGAGGCCTTTCTTATGACTACCTTCCCCGCTTCCTATTTCCTGATCCCTCTTTCACATGGTGTTGGCCAAACAAAGACATCAACATCTCCTTGCATCCAGGGAGTAATTTATGAGGTGTTGACAGTCTGAAGGGAGGCAACAGAAAGAGAGTTTTACCAGCAGAAGCTCAGCCAGTTGGACTATTGAACACACCATCTACAACAACAAGCAATACTGTTGAACTACAGTCCTCCCAACGCTGTATTGCATTGTTTATTTAGTTTGACCGGCAGCTTTGATGGTTGCTGGATAAACTTTTTTTATTCAGTGGCAACTGACGTCAGCAGGCTGCTCACCTTCCACAAGTAGAGCGTTCTCTAAATGCCAACCTGCGCCCCCTATGGGTCAGGAGAGAGAAGGACACAGAGCCCCGACACATGTTAATGATTTTAGTCACTATCTTTTATAATTTAATTATTCAGTGGGAAATACAAAACCTAACCTATTTTCTTTTTTCTCTGCATAAGACAAATTGTATTATTTTGTATTCTTCCATTGTGTAAACCCCCGTTGGGCGTCATTCGTGACGAGAGTCTACCCCAGCATTGACATCATTTTGAAGTCTGTGAACTTTTACATATTCACTGAATCACCCCCGGCCCATCCCACATATCGGCTCTACCACATTTTAACCACGTCATTTTTATGTTTATGCTGCTGAGACAAAAATGTGTATTAAATGCCGTATTTAATGTCTCGGAAAAACACTGAACAAAACGATAAAAAAGTGCAGCTCTGCATCAATTTACTTATTTTTTAGTGAGTGTAGACAGCGGCGAGTGTGTTGCTCCCACACCAATGTGGTTACTAAAGGTCAAGATTAAGCATCCCTCTGGGAGTGTGTGACACCACCATGAGTCCTCAAGCCTTTAGTCCACCTAATGCCTGAGCTCTTGTGACCACATTTTACTGTCCAGGTTGGTTAAGGCCGGACAATAATACCAGACCTGGCTACTGTTCTCTGATCATTGCCATATGGGGAGCACTAGAGCAGCTGGAAACCCGTTCTGTGTCCGTTTCCTCTCAAACAGCCCTGACATGCTGAATAATCCCATAACTCCCAGTACATTCTCTCCTGTGGCCAGAACAAAGCAATGCCGCCAGGGGAGGCAGCTTGGACACTGCTGTTGTGAGGTGCATGTCCCATTAAGTGATGAATACAGTCTGCATTCATTTGGGATTCAGATCTTGTGCATCCAGTAGGAATACAAGGTCTATTGGTCCCTCCCGTCTGGAGGAGCAGGAGTGCCTTTGAAGTAGTATTCATGACTTGCAAGTTCCTCAACACAATAAAGGAAAAAGGGAGTGAAAGCGGTTATAGAGCTACTGTATATTGTATATACCTTTTAAGCCCCAATTTAAACAAATTATGAAAATAGCCCCTTATCCTAATACCATCATGCAACACAAATCATCCTTCACAGTTGGTGGATGTATTGCATGGAACCAAAGAATGTGCAGCGTCGAAATTGGTGCAACTTGGACACGCCAAGCTAAGCAATAGCGTGACTCCGAGGAAGGCTATTCAACTATTTGGCCACAGTGCCATTACTGCTGGGAATGTAACCTAAAATGCCTCGATGACATACAAGAGGACTATTACCCTCTTCTACCTGGACACCCTGTCTCATGCACACTGTCCTTTTCAGACAGGAAGTTACCGAGAAGGGAGGCGGGCCTGAATTGTGTATCGAGATAATTGAGCATCAATTATTTTCTTCCTGAATATTTCATGTATCAACATTTGTGTCAGAGCTAAACTCATTTTCTAATTGTTTGCTACTAGGGTGAATGTTTTTTTTTTATGTCCCCTGCTTAGCCCCTTGCATGCAAAGCCCTTCTAAGAAGTTTATGTTTAGTGTTCAGAGATGTCACTGTGACATTTGTATACACCAGCCTCCAAGATGTGACATTCTTGTGATATACTGTCTCTTCCTCTAAATCAGATTATTTTTATCGATCATGGAACAAACACTTACAGATATTGGTCTCAAAGATGCTACATATTTCATATGATTCACATTGTGTGTTTTGTCTTGTGGTTTATGGGAATTAATTCTGACCAAATAAACGCCCCACAGAGCAGCTTTGAGGAACAGACTCTGCAGTCCAGTGTTTCGCTTGTGTCAATGTTGTTCTCTTTTTCCTCCTGAAGCAAAGCTAAGCCGCCGCCTCAGATCTCCCCAAGCAAGTCCAGTGGAGGAGAGTTCTGTGTGGCCGCCATCTTTGCCTCGTCTCGGTCCTGGTTCATCACCAACCCTACCATGAAAAGAGAGAAAGGTTAGACCATGGCCCTGGATGCTTTTTGTATTTGTTGAGTTAATTGATCTAATGCAAGACATTTGTCTCTATTTCTCTCTTTTTATTTTGTTTTTATTTTACCCGTTCAAGTGTGCTATGTCAGATTCGGTAAACACCCTTGACTTATGAAAACTGATTAAATGATGTAAACATGATGAATGTCACCTGTGTGTAAATGAACAGGCGGCCATGAGAATTGTAAAGTACAATAATTAATGCCCCGATAATACCATATTAGGCGACTCAATTCAGTTTACTTTATACAGCCCAAATTTACAAATGACAAATATGCGTCAGAGGGCTTGAGAATCTGTACACATACGACATCCCTGTCCCAAGACCTCACATCGGATCAGGAAAAAAAAGAATTACGGGGAAAAAAGAGAAGAAAACTTCAGAAGAGCAACAGAGGAGGATCCCATAATGTCCTATAAGACAGAGGTTCATAGGAAGGAGAGTCAGAAGATTTTAACAGCCTCAGTAGCTGAATATAGTGACCTGCTAAGGCAGGGGTCAGGAACATTTTGACTGGGAGAGCCATAAAAGCCAAATATTTTGAAATATATTTAATTGAGAGCCATATGATATTTTTAACATAGAATTTTAATGTGACTTCTAGTGCTGCATGCTAGGGGTGGGGGGTGTGCAGGTGACTTTTTATTTGGCGCGCAGAGACAGAATGACATGCTGCTGTGGAGACGATTAATAACACGTTTAGTTTAATAAAAGAACAAAGACGTCTTTAAAAAAGGGACCTGACATACTTCTGCTGTAATCTGGCGCACTAGAGAACGTTACAGGGGGGCGGAGATTTTTTTCTCCTACAACAGGTCTGCCAACCCGTAAATTGTGTAAATTGAAAAAAATTGCTGAGTGTGGCAAAGTCTCCCAAATTACTCGCACAAGCCACTGATGAACAAATCAGTTGTACGAGTGGTTCTTGCACCGGGCCTATCCTGGCAACGTCCAAACACATCTCCCAAAAAGTGAAACCACATTTCCTATAGATACAGCATATTTAAGGAATGTTTAACTGTCTGCATTTTCTACCTTATTATTAGTAGTAATGGATGTTTTGATTGTCATTGCATTACTGAAGCAGTATTGTTTTATCAGTGTCTTACTTCATATCCCCTTCATAGATCAGGCCAGGCAGTCGGTGGTCGAATCGCTCTACATCCTCAGTTGCTATGGTAACTTAGTGGAGCATGTCCTGGAGCCACGTCCAATTAGCACTGCTCAAAAGATTAGTGATGACACACCTTTGGAGCTCAGCTCCTGTCCAAGGGCCTGCTGGACGCTAGCCAGGTAACACTTTGTTAACCACTTTCTTCTTGAAGAAGTGCCTCTGGTAGAGCCAGTCTCATGGTTGATGTGTCTCCTGGAGCAGGACTCCCCAATGGAATGAGCTGCAGCCGCCCTTCAACTCCACCCACCCCCTGGTGTTGGCCTCCGACCTGGTGCAGTACTACCAGTATCTTCTGGCAGGTAAGCACATCTTTCTTCATGTCTCAGTGGTTTACACGAACAAGCCTCTTCACGGTATCAAATTATGTTCAAATAGAATGCAACATGTAACATTTCAGGGATATATTTATTTATGTTTATATACATAATAAGTCAGTGGAAGCAATAGAGGCTAATGCAAATCAATGCAGAAATCATTATGATATCGTATGTATGAGGATGCTGTTCAAACAATTACCCTCAAGTGCATATATACTCCTTGGGCATGTGCCAGAAATATGTTTTTTAAACAATAAACCCGCAGTGTGCTGAGCTCAATAGTTTGTGGTAATGACAACAATGACTGACGGACAGCAGTGGACACTGTTTGCCTGTGAACCAGTCAAATCTGTGGCCTCGTGTTTTATTTGACAGTTGTGTTTGGACACATTTCCAGCAGCCTGATATACGACGGACCAATCACAAGCGTTTATCTAACTATGGGCAGTGTTTGAGACAATGATGATGTGACACTGATATTCAAAATCAGGTGAAACTGATGTGGGATTTTCTGTTTTAACCGCTATCGAGAAGCCTGACATCGCCAGACCAAATCACCAAAGCTCCATGCCAGAGTGTTTCCTGTCCAATCGGCGCTGCCTTACATGTGCCTTTGCTCGAGTCACTTAAAGGTCTTTCTAATTGCGTCCAGAGGCCTCTTGGCCAAGCCGTCCTTTGATGACGCCCTTTGAGATTGAAAATTAACCGAGAGGTCTGGGATTCACGCTAGTACGCTGCTACTCCCGACAGACCAGAACCGGGGTCACTGAAAGTAGAATAGAATCTCAAAGTCAGTGTTCACCGAGATGAACAACAGTGTAGTCAGAATGATTTGAAAGATACCATCATCACAAAAAAAACGTGATCAACCATTTCAGTTAAATAATATTTGAGTTTTAGATTTTCCTCTGCTTTTTCTTTCGTGCTCAATTGCTGAATCGATTCAATTTTTTTTAATGACTGTTAATACCAAAATGCTATTCTAAGGAGTCAACTGTTTTCCTTTCATCCTAATACACCATTGAGAATTCCACTTATGGATTGGCCTCAAAGAGGAGTTTTGAAGCATTTCAAATATATATATACATATATATATATATGTATATATATATATATATATATATATATATATGTATATATATTCCTGTACCGCATGTAGGCTACTATGTTGTTTTGTATACATATGCATCCAAATATCTCTGACAGGTCTGTGTATGTTTTGGTTGCACAGGCTAACGCAGCCGTGTTCTTTTCTGTATGTACTGTATGTACCATTAGTCAAGGGGGTGACCCCTATTCCCTGCTGATGTTTCCATGTTGCCGTGTTGAAAGCCGGGCCTCAGCCTCTTATTGGTGCCACATGCTGAGAAGAGACTTCTCCAGTCAGCAGCCATAACATGTCCTTTCTCCAAAAACTTTGCCGAAAGATACTTCCGCCATTTCCACCATCTCCTATCTTCTGAGCCCTGTCAAAAGTCCTTCCTGTTCTTCCGGTCGGTGCTTCACCTTGAATCCTTAATTTGCCAGCCACACTCCATGGCGGCCTCAGGGCATGCTAGCACAATGCCTTAAGATGCCGCACTCAGACCAATTAGCTGACACCCTAAACTCTCTCTAATTCAATAACAAGTACAGAGCAGTGAGCACTTTAGGTTGCCCTCTGAAAGGCCAATTCGGAAGAAGTGCAGAGTGCACTTGGATGGCCACACACGGAATCAATCCACCCCCTGGAAAAAGCTGGCGTTTTGAACTCACTCCATAATTATAAACACACAAAATCTGTAATTAGCTCATGCGACCGCTCCAGGGCAAGTAGTAGCCGTGTTTACCCTAATCTCTCTCCTCGTCTCCGTTGACTTCTGCAGTGCTCCAGGTCTAACTGGTAGGACATTTTCTCAAATTAGTGCTAATGGTCTCTCCATTTGTCAGCGCGATGAGGACACGTTGGAGTGACGGGCATGCGCGTCAGCTTATTCCACCATTCTCTCTGCCAGCATGGGCAGTGGAACTGGCTGCATAATGAGAGGGATTCATTGCGTTAACATTTACATCCAATTAACAATAGCCGGATTACACCGCCGCGTCTCTTCATTATTCCCCAAACCAACCAAGTGTGAACCGATGCGAGGTCATGACGCTATAAACATAATTGTTCAGCCCTCCACCCACTTGGTGTGCTCCTGCCATTTCCCCTCGGGGTCGGCGTCCTAGACACCACCACCACTGGCCGGGTTGCTCTTGGAGTGCAACCTTCCACTCCTGTGCTCCTCACCCGAGCACAAACTCTCCACATCCACGGTCTCAGCATGCGTCTCCTTGCCAGCCCTCTCCTCTGCCGTTCCCTCTGGGGCTTGGCAGCGCGACGGAGGAGTAATCCAGGAGAAAGAGTCGATTTGACCTTCGGATGAATTACAGCACAGCCGTGCGCCCCTTGTCCAGTTGCCTCTCGCTGAGCGTCTGCATCATGCCGCGGCGGACAGAACTGAAAAGACACACGCAGTTCTTTACACGCAGAACACAATGTGCTATCTTGGTCTGATTTATATCATCGGGACAAGAACCACAAGAGAGAAGACGTAGCATGAGAGGAAATGAGAAGAGGCTGTATGTCGTCCCCTCTATCTCCCCCTTTCCTGAATATCTCCTGAATATCACCATCAAATATAGGCAAACAATAAGTCATCTTTCAGAAACAGAAGTACTGAACGAGTCAAAGAACGAGGGTAAATGATCCAGATAAATATCCGCTAACAAACAGATGTTGGCCTCTAAAGACGGGTGACACAAGGAGAGAGGTGGCAGCGCTTGATTGGCAGGCCATGGTTTCTGGTCTCGTGGCTCTATATTGGATGACCCAGGCTGATTAAAAATGCAGCATGCAGGGAAAGGAATAGGAAGGGTAGAGGAAAGGCCGGGGTCAGGCCAGACCGGAGCCTCCAGGACGGGATGATAAAAGGCAGCAGTGGCGCCACTTCATGGTCACTATCTCCACCTGTCCATCTGCAGCAGCTACTGGCAGCACTCAGCCTAGCAGAGGACGGCAACGTGCAGCGCTGCCCGGGAAAGATAAGGAAGAAGGAGACACACATTATACAGTACACTCGCAAATAGAGGAGATGGGGTAGTGTGATCTGGCGTCATAAAAGCAGTCTGGAGCCACGTTTCTTTTGTGTGTGTTTGGGGAATCCTCTATCTAAAGCTGAGCTGGAATCACACGAGTCCCGTCTGTGTCTCCAAAAGTACTCAAGAGTCTAAATGGGTCTTTTTTTCTTGTTGGCCAGAGGTGTTGGAGCTGTGTAGTAACTGAACGACGACTCTAATCCCCATCATAACACTGGCTATACTTTGATGAATGTGAGGTTTCCCAACCTACATACGGAGTGAGCTTTCTTTTCGGGGTGATATTTACCTAGCCGCCCGCGGTATGTTTTCTGACACCTCTTTCCCCTACCCGCAGACTTGCTCTGAAGCAAACAAACCGGTGAATAATTTACCACCTGGGTATCTGGCTGGCTCCTTTGAGCCGGGCAATGACGACAGCAACAGAGGCTTTGCTTCTTGGCCACGGCCCTCCCCTCCCTACCTGTCATATAATGTGCTAATTGTGGAGACTGACTGACTGGCTGGCTGGGCCACTCTCTTGGGACTTTGAGGCCCATGACAGGCCAGCCACAGTAGCCTCGTCAATAGATCTAATTGCTCCGGGAGAGGGGCTAGAGTGAAGGCCTTGGAGCATCAGGCGTTTGGTAAAGAGAAACCGTGGCGCCATGACTGGGTCAGTAATCAAAGAGAGGCAGAGAAAGGATGGGGTAAGTGTAGCGCTGGCTGAATGAAGGAACTGTCAGTCAAATACGCCTTGAATGATATATAATGACTAAGCTATCCCAGTCTGTCAGTGTGCCAGCACCTATCTGCCAGAGTACTACTCAAAAGAGGAAAGTGAGAGGAGAGGAAAGTGAGAAGAGAGACAGGTGGAGAGCTCGAGAGGGAGCCCGGCAAGTGAAATGTCTGGCAGCCGGTCAGAGTAGAGGAAAAATAAAAGACCAACCAAATGAATCTTTAAGAAAAACCAATGAAAGAGATAAAGGTGAACAGAGCGGCCGGCCCAGACATGCCGGCTATCCTCTGTCCAGCGCGCAGCCAGCTCTCCAGATCTATCCGATTGTTAGCACCTTATCTCGCCCTGGAGATCGGCCTGTCCGACCCCTGGCCCAGGGCCCCACGAGGTCGGGCTCCATCAATACCTAGGCAGCCTTTGTTCTTGTTCTGACTCCCTGCTTCACTGCTTTGGCTAACAGGCCGCTGGCTAGCAGCCTTCAGCACAGCAGAACACCACTCTCTCCACAGTCAATGAAGACGGCGACCAATCACTTCCTCCGCAATGTCCTGCTTGTATGCAAGCTCATAATCATCAAGAAACAGACCCAAAACTAATCAATCGTCCTATTTGTAAACAAGAAAGTTATTATTGTGATTTGTCTGGAAATCATATATGATGAATTACAGTTTAAACATATCTTTGAAATCAACCATCATAAGCAAATAGTGCGTATTTGCCTATGATGGAATAATAACAATGTTCTGCCTTTTATGGTCATTTCATTTCAACTAGACTTCTGTCATCTCTCAACCACCCAAGACTTCCAAAAAATATCACCAATTCAGTTTCAATTCAATTCAGCTTATTTGTAAAGCCCATTTTCACAAATTACAAATTTGTCTCGGAGCGCTTTACAATCTGTACACATGGACATCCCTGCCCCAAAACCTCACATCGGACCAGGAAAAACTCCCAAATAACCCTTCAGGGGGGAAAAAGGGAAGAAACCTTCAGGAGAGCAACAGAGGAGGATCCCTCTCCAGGATGGACAGATGCAATAGATGTAATGTGTACAGAAGGAATCATTATACAGAAAATCAAAACAATAGTTTAGTAACAACAAAATCAATGACAGAGTTTATGAATAGTTGGTAGTAGGCATATTCCACGATCAAGACCTCCACGATCCTGGAGGTCTCGAGTAGTAGAACATTTTCTGGAAAATCAATAGTTAATACTGTTTATGGATAAAATTAGCGGACGAGACTCTGTTTTTGTTTAATCCAGTAGCTTGAATGTCAAAAAGATACAGTACATGTGCTTCATAAGATTGATGCAAAATGCATTTACACATACAGCAGCCTTGATTATTGATTTTAAAATGCTGCCTCCAAGGAGCCCAGAGATCTTAGATGCCGAGAAACCAGGATATACATGGTATGGAAAAAGGTCTGATTGTTAAGCTAATGTATATATTCTCTCACTAAATATTGTCGAAACCCAGTTTCACGGACATATTTTTTAATAACATCAATGTCCTTTTTTATATGAATGACTTACTCCCACCAATGATGATCTCTTGTTCCTCTTCCGTTCACAGCAAACACATTTTCCATCACCAGGACTTATCCATGTCCCCATAAGTTAGCGATGTATGGTGTGTTTGGCCTGGAAAAGGTTGAGAGTCACCTCATGTAGCTAAATAATACAGGGTCATTGTCGACATAATGGCCCAACTTCTGTCATCGAGTAAACTATACAAGCATACGTTTCTGGTCGAGTATCAGTTACCAACCATGCTATCCATGCTGGTTGTGAGTCCCTCTGTAAATTGAACAACAATATATAACTGGAGCCACTGAGGCATCTCTGAATTCCTGCGCTACATTTAATATACTTATCTAAAGTGTATTATTACTATTGAAGTAATACACATCCTTCCCTTTGATCACTTCTAATTAATGCCTCCATGCTTTCCTTTATTCTCTGATGTTTCTTTGAATCCATCAAATCTCAGCCACACTGTGCCCATAGCCATACATTCAGACTCCTTTCTTGAGTGCAATGCAATAAGTTTGCACTTACAACATGTTGTCTGTGAAATTGCATTGACGTTCTGTCTCTTAAGAGCCAGTAATGAGCATTTTAAAAGCAGAAGGCCAAGTGTCTGGCTATCCGGACACTGAGATGGGTAGATATGACTGTAACTGCTGGGGTCAGTCTGGCTGCGAACATGTACACACACACACACACACACACACACACACACACACACACAGAGGGTTGTGTCTTTGCTTGACCCGTGGGGATGACCACTAACTCCCCACACCGGAGCCTGGCTGTGACTGGAAAGCCCCCCCCCCATACACACACACAAACACACACACACGGGGAAACCTGATCCAGCCAGCCTACCAACTGCTTCAGAACATCAATAATTAATTAGGGAACAGTTATTGGCCCCACGGGTCAGAGAGAGAGAGAGAGCGAGGGAGAGAGAGATTTTGTGAGAGAGGTTGTGATTTAGTTTAATAAGTAACACAACAAAGGCTTTGTTCTTCTCTCTTCCATTTTAAAACGACACAAGGACCCTTCTCTGTTCCTTTCTCTTCTCTCCAAAATTGCAAGAAAAACAATAAACAAGCACATCTATCTTTCCAAAGAATTAGTCCATGTGAGACTTTGCTGTTGAACTTTAACAGATATTTGTTTCAATGCTGTGAGGACCACAAAGGGATTTCCATTCCATTATTTTCCTATCAGATTGGAGGCAGAACTATCAGAGAGAGACTAATGAAACTAACCCTTTAAGAAGTCTAAAACTATTTATTTCTAATGTATGGCTTGACAGTAGAATGTTTTGCCCACATTGAGTTCACAGCTGTATCGAGCATCCTATTTTAGTCCTATGCCATAAACTGTAGTCATTTGACACAAAATCAATCAGACATTGTGAAATTGAGTAATCATATCATTGTAAATATTTTTGAGGCTTGGATTGTTGGTCAGGCAACACCAACAGTTGTCATACATCACCTTATACTTTCAACAATTCTATTTTTTCTAGATATTGTTATTGATAATATCTTCCTGATGAAGAAATTATTCGATACATTTTTCCTTTCTTTGTACTCCTTTTAAATCCTTCATTGTGGAAATCGATCTGACAAGTCACACTTTTCTTTCACAAGATTGTCTCCAAGTAAGTAAAGATGTGTGTTGTGAAGTTGGATCTATTTCTCTTGGTTTCTGTAGGTGGCGCTTTCTTTCTCTGTATGTTGGCTCACTCTGCACGGCCAGCTTTTCTTTAAATGTTTCAAATTCAGCTATACACAGTGATTACCACTGCAGAAACAGGTGAAGGAACTGTGCACACCTCACTTTCTATAGGGGAAACGTGTGTGTCGAGCTAAGGGGGGGGGGCTGCTTGTGTGACACCAAACTGCCTCCATCAGGGGTGTATTATGAACACCTGTGTGTGTGTGTGTGTGTGTGTGTGTGTGTGTGTGTGTGTGTGTGTGTGCGTGTGTGTGTGTGTGTGTGTGTGTGGACAAAGACCGGAGTGCCTCCTGCTCTCCAGATGTGGACTTGACAAGTTTATTAGCCATTCCTGTGTTAAACAAACCCCATCCCAGAGACAGAGAAAGGACTGATTCTACACATTAGGCCTCATTCTCCACGCCTGCTTATTCAAGCCTGCAAGAGCACCATCTGTCTCTGGATCTCTCTATCACGCTCTCTTTTTATAACACACACACACACACACACACACATGCACAGTTTCTCTCTTACACACTCTACAGTACACTTTCATTTCTGTCAAGCTCCCATATGAGAGAAATAAAAACATGGGATCTTTGCTCTCTTTCACTCAACTGTGTTTGATCTTACTAAATGGACTGTCATATCTGCCCAAAGCATTCAACATTTGATTTGGTGCAGTCCGTCATCGCTGATATTTGAGCACAAAATAACTGCTGGGACTTAGTTCAGCCTACATGTATTCGTATCATTCAAACTCCTATGACTCAGACTTTAATAAACTAGTTGTCAGTAATCATTTTCCTTCACAGGCTAAAGGATGTAAATAGTTAATGGCAATATGTGATTCACTGCCCTGCTTTGACTCCTCAGTCAATTTCAACTTATTGATATTCATCTGTGATTCTTTCATTTTATAGATGTTGAAAACTATGATGGTATTGAATATTGGCTCAAAATAGTATGAGCTTCGAAATGTTAAATGCCTCCCATGCCATGTATTCATGTGTGTGTCTTCCCTCAGCGATGCCCCCGGGAAGCCCAGGCCCAATCACCCGTCACGAATCATCAGACAGCCTGGCGTCGGACCACAGCGGTCAGGAGGATGAGGAGTGGCTCTCTCAGGTCAGACCTCTCCCGTAACCAACATTACACTTATATTGACGTTGTCCGTGTGAAGCAAACAAATGAGTGACATGACCTGACTATCGGTGACATCACACCCGGAGTTTGGTTGCTGTGGTCTCATAGCTTGCTCTGTTGTTTTGGCAAAAACAACTATTGAGAGTTTGACTGTGACTGATTAACCCTTCTTTGTTTCTATCACGGTTCACACTTCATGTTATTGTTATTTTACAACACTTGGTTGCACAAGAAATTGTAAGATGTAGTCCCTTTATGCGACGAAAGGAATGTGTGTGTGTATGTATGTGTGCGTCTGCGTGTGTGCACCTCCGCATCTCCACAACTGCACCTCATCTGTCCTCCATCATATCATCAGGTCCTTCCTGTTAAAACATCCCGCCTTCACCATTTCCAGTGGATTCCCGTGCCTGCTCTCTTGCGCCACCTCACTACTCTGCTTGCGCCCACCTCCTGTCCTACCATCTCATCAGTGTTTTGTCAATAATGTGGACGATTCCTCCTGCAAAGCTCCCTGCACAGATCCGACTAAGTTCAGGAAGTGGTTGAGTGGCCCACGGCCACCACTCGCAAACAGCTACAACGGTTCCTTGGGTTTGCTCATTTCTACAGACGGTTCATACGAGACTACAGCAAAGTAGCTGCTCCCCTCACGCAAGTCACCTTCATTGCCGCCGGCTATTCACTTCTTCCCCGGTGTTAATTCACCCAGATTCCTCTCTACAGCTCATGGTGGAAGTGGATGTCTTGGATTCGGAGGTCGGGGCTGTCGTCTCTCAGCGGGTCCCACAGGAAAGGAAGCTGCACCCCTGCGCCTTGTTTTCCCGGTGTCTTTCACCTGCTGAGCGCAACTACTATGTGGGTTACCGAGAGCTATTGGCTGTGGTTCTGGTGTTAGAGGAGTGGAGACACTGGTTGGAGGGAGCAGGGCAACTCTTCATAGTTTTGACCACAAACACCTTAATTGCCTTCACTCTACGAAGAGGTTAAACTCCCGCAGGCTCGGTGGGCTTTGTTCCAGGGAAGGTTCAATTTCACCCTCACCTACCTCCTTGTTCACGTAACATCTAAACCAGATGCCCTTTTCACGTCAGTCCACCATGGAGAAGCTAATCCTCGATCCTGAAACCAGCCTCTCTCCCTCCATTTTGGTGTTTGCGGTCTCATGGCGAGTTGAGTCTCTCGTCCGGGATGCCCAGTGCTCCCATCTGGACCCGGGTAAGGGTCCCGCTTACCGTCTGTTTGTGCATGACACCAGGGGCTGTTTTTCCTACAGGTGGTATAGGCGGCCGCCTAGGGCGCCATTCAGAGGGGGGCGCATTTTTGTACGTCGTTCTCAATCGTCGTTTTTTGGGTCTTTTAAAAAAAAAGGATCAGTTCAGGCACCGTTTAGGTGCCGCTATCATTTTAAAAGTATCGGTTTAGCACTGGTATTGGAGGAAAAGAAAAAAACCATACCCATCCCTAGTCACCATAGCCATCCTCCTGGTCCACACACTTGCTGTGGTTTGAGTATGCCCATAACTCCCTCACCAGCTCTGCTACAGGCATTTCCCCCATGTCTTCCTTGTGATACCAACCGCCCCTGTTTCTGGTCCAGGAAGAGGTGCCCTCCGGTCAAGCAGATCTTCGTAGGTACTGGCAGATTTGGATAGAGGTCCGGGCTGCGCTCCTCTCTTCGGTCGCGCACACCAGACACCAGGCCGTCCGGCGCCAATTCCCTGCGCTGATTCCCTTCACCCACCTATTGCCCGGGTCAGAAAGTGTGGCTCTCTTTTCGAGACTTACCCCTCCATGTCGAGTCCCGCAAACTGGCACCCGCTTCATTGGGCCCTATGAGGTGGATAGAATCATCAATCCCTCTGCCGTCCAGCTCAAATTCCCATCTTCATCAAAGGTGCACCCAACCTTTTACAATGTATGTGTGAATAATGGGCACTGACTTTAAGCAGCTTCTTCAACTTTGGTTGTGAACTTAAGGCAACACTTTGAGGAGGCTTGTCCCTCAAATATGTAATACGACAATTAAAAGAAAAATTCCATCTCAATGATGACGGCTAGATAGGAAGATAATTCCTGATTTTGCCCAAATCAAATAAGTAACTCGATACGTTAACTTTAAGACTTTTGAAGTAAACAGGATTTTTTTAAATAAATGGAGATCAAAAAGTATATTACAAAAAAATGGGTACACATATTGTTATCTTTATCCCCCTTAGTTCTTCAGGGTTTGTTTAAGCCTCTTCTTCATTATTATGACGCTCTGGCCCAACTCCTATCATTAGAGTGGTTTCCAACTGCAGTAGAAGCTGTTAGCGGGAAAAGATCTGATAAACCCACTGGGAACTATCTTCCCAACACTAAACGGCATTACGAGATGAGCTGGTGAACATAGTGAAGCATTTAGCAGCTATAGAGTCAGATATCTCACCTGGGAGCTGGTAGAGACCAAAAGAGAAAAAAATGGGAGTATCAGATTTACATTTGTCCAAATGAGTGTTTCCATTACTCTGTATCAGCTAGAGACATGAGGGGGCTACTGTTTGCTAACACACTAGCCAACCACTTCATGAGGTTGACCTGTTCCACGGCCACCAAGTGGCCAAACTGCATTGATTGCTGTTGGAAGTTTTGATCTCCTCTGGATTTTAAATCCTTTGAACATTTTGGAAGTCATAATTGCGTTGTTCCGAAGTGAAAAGTGTGCCTGCTGATACAAACCTCAGGATTAACACTACCCAATCTATCGCTGTAGGATTCTGTCTTTCGTTCATTTTACCTTTACAACATCTTATTTATCTATATGTACAAAGTATTTGGATCTTAATTATTTGGATTTATATACATTTACTCTTGTACTTTGTGGCTTCTTCTTAATCACAAAAGGACTCCTACATTGTGCTGAAATGTTCATGGTATTTCTTCAGGCCATGTTAAGAAGATCCAGAACGCACACCCTGGTCTTTTCAGCTTGGTTAACCCTCAATGCACTCATCTCTGGTGTCGGCAGGTAACCCACTACATTTTCACCATCAATAATTCCACTGCATGCATAATTGATTGGTTAAAATGCACCCCACTTAGCCTGCAGAGGCTCTGGTCCACATCAGCCATGATAGCTTGCCTGGAGCCAAACTATCCATTGCACTAACCTAGATTTTTGGTGACTTCCTGTCAGAGCAGTGGTGATGTGTTCCTCTGTAGTTTGAGATGTAACAGTACGGCTCTTTATACTGTACAGCATGTACCTTATACAGTACAGCATGTACTGTACCTGTGTGTAGTGTGGAAGCAGCTCTTGAGAAACATTTTCGACAGCTAATGGCGTGAGGATAAAAGTACCCAAGCGAAATTAAACAACGGTTTGTAGATCAGGCAGACAGGGTTGTCCAATCCTTTTCAAATGTTTTGGACATATCAAGTACTAGAGCTTGGCGAATTGTGAAATACTGAATACATATAGGCTACGTTGAATTAGACTCTGAGTACTGCCTTGTGGATTCCATTATATCATATGACTGGCCTTCATTAGATTATCTTCAGGCAGTTTGGCGTTGAGTTGGGATTTCGGATTGATCGGCTCTCCCCTAATGAAATGTGAGGTTTTCCGCCGTGTCAGTGCTTCAGCTTGCTGTGACATTGTGCCATTTGCTGCCAGTCATTATTAGTTGCTCTTCAGCTGTCTGTCAGTGGACAACAAAACCTCCTGCCCTTCCACCTCAACTCTCTACATCGCATCTGCCAATTATCTGCCAATTCTGATGTGCTGGAAAGGGTGTGACGTATCTAATGTCAGTTGATGGATGTCAAATGTGTTAAGATTATGTTCTAATAAATGCGTTTTAGGACACTATGCATCACGTCAGTATTCGTACTTGTATTGTCAATGTGAAAAGTATTGGATACCAAATTATTAAAAAAACAGGTAAATTGATGTCTTGTGCTACTGCATATCAGTGTTTACATATCAACACAAAACTGTAATACTACACACAGTGAAGGACTCCAGATAAGGTTTGTTTGCACACAAGTACTTAAAACACAACTTTATTAAATGGTTCCAGTTAAAACAAAGATATGAAAACATCCCAAAAGTGTACGTCTGCATTAGTTGTTATGATCTCTGGCGGCAGTTGCCTGTAGGATGTTAAAGATAATTTGAGACCATGGAATCAGTTGCCATTTTAATGCTGGCTAAAACTAATTTCCAAGTTATGTTTTGTCAAAACATGAATCTCAGGATGTTAAAGCTCCACTATGTAACTTTTCCACCTTAAAATAACAGCTTGAAAAAAATTGTGCCGCTACAATGACTTTTAATACGTTGATTTTCGCCTCCGCCACTGCCATCGGGGTCTGGGGGCTGAAAACTGCTGAATGTAAGATGTTGGGACCGACCCGGTACTTCCGGCGGAAGTAGTTCAACTTGCTGTCTGGCAGCTTTACGCAACGTCTTATAGTGCCAGTCCACCTCACAGGTGACTTTTTATTTGCTCCACTACGCGACGCGTTCAGACAGAAGAACATGCCGCGGCTGAGCGGCTCGCTGCGGCTGCCGAGACCCGCTGCCGGTTAGCGCGCATCGACCAGCTGTGAGTCACGAGCCGGAAGAGCCATATATGGCTCGAGAGCCAGACGTTAAATACCTGAAGGGGGCGCTACAGGGGAAAAGTTACATAGTGTCGCTTTAAGACCTGTTTCAAGAAATATGCCCATTCTTGGACTGCATTGACCACAGATTGTTTACAGCATTACAGCCCTAATACATACTGCCACATCCTAACAATCCTCAAGTGCACGTGTGTCTTTAAACATGGTCCGACGACACTTTGTATAACCTAATTCATTTGAACCATGCTGAGACCTTTATAATCTTTGTATCTCAGATAAAACTACTTGCTTCGCGTTCGAGAGAGGGTATAGGTCAGGGGTGCTCAATACGTCGATCGTGATCGACCGGTCGATCGAGGCGTAGTATTGGTAGATCGCATGACATAAAAAGAAATTGGCCCTTCCCCTGTAACTTTCTCTATAGTGCAGATTACAGCAGAAGCGTGTCATTTCTGTCTTGTGTTGCGTTAACAGTCCTCTGCTCGCCGTCTCGTGTGCCGCAGAGCTCTGCCGCTGGCTTGCTCGCTTCGGGGCGGAGCAAAGAAAAAGTCACTAGCACCCCCCCACACCCCCACCCCCACCCCGTCGGTCGATCGTTTTGACTTGGTCACATTATAAGTAGCTCACATGCTGAACAAGTGTGAGCACCCCTAGTATAGGTCATAACGTGTCATTGGCTCTGTCCGTTGAGATGGGAGGGGGTTTAGGGTTGACACTGGACTGTAACATCTGGAACTTCCAACCTACTGCAAAGAGAACCCACTGGCAGCTGTCCAGTTATGCGGCTGGGTGTAATATTAATGACAAAGCAGAAATGCACACACACACACACGCACACACACACAAACAAAGTGGCAATCCTCCTACTTCCTTCTGTGGCCTAATTTGCACAGCTGTGACAGACCTCCTACATCTAGGCCTGTATATGCATACACGTGTAAAGACCCAGAAGATGTCAGAGAGTGTAAGCGCTGTCTGGTCGAAGATGTTGGCACCTGGTAGCCAGAGATGGAGCGAGACTGAGCTGAGTGAGAGACACGTACCAAGTGAAGATAATGAAACGTGAACAGTGAGTAAGTGCTGCAGGGAGTTGAAAAGTCAGAGTTAAAATGGGAGAGCAGTGAAACGTGGGAGTGTAAGGCAGGAGATGGTTACTCAATAAGTTCAAGGCAAAGAGGAGATGGAGACTGGAGCAGGCAGTAATAGTCCAAAGTTTGAGTCACCCCCCTCGTAACCCTCTCTTATCCTACTTTCAGCACCATGAGTGCCACTCCGCTCAAACGCTCCTGGACCGCCTGGACTGCCAGCGTCGTCTTATTCTCCCAGTAGGCCTCCCTCAGCCACGATGTCATGCTGTTGCTAGTGTCACACTTATATTAACCCTCTGGGAAGGCTTCCCATCATGCCCCCAGCACTCCCTACATGCACAGGACCCTGACGAGTTGTGACAACACACTGAGACTTTTTAGTGGCGCAAGAGTACAGCAAGCTTTTAGTTGGATTTCATGTCACAGAGTTCATGTGAGTACTGTATCTGGTGGGTATTGGTAGTGTACATAGGTTGTACACCAAACCGTGTGTCAAATCCACTGAGCGACTCCTCAGGATTATTTCCAGGACTATCTCCTTGTGGGTTCCTCCAGTTTGATAAATTGTCGCACCAGATAGTTTGTTTACACGTTGGACTGCCATCATTGGAAACCGTTTGGAAAAAGAAAGGCGCTTTTCAAAAATACTTGCCTGGTGATTGGATAAACAATCTCTTGTCAAAGCCTTTCTGGGGAAGAGCAAAAACATTGTTTCCATGGAGAAAAGCCTAGAGTGCCATTGTTTGCTCTTCTTTCAATGATGGCGTACTCTCCAGTTTGGAAACAACTGCAGCCGCCAGTAGCTCTTCACAGGACACTCATTGGTCATTACGTGAAACCTTTTCTGTGATGTTTGATCAGGGGACTCTTATGTGATTTTATGATATTCCAAGAATCCAGACTGGGATATCTTGTAAACTATGGGATGATGGTCGTAGCATTTTTACATTCATGGATCCCGGGTTGATACATCTCTGAACTGTTTGATCACCTGACTTTACTAGTTGTTAACATGCTAATCTTAGACCTGTTTAGCGCTATTTAGCAAACAATACCATGTTAAACTGAGACAGTTAACAAGGTAATCTTATGTTGCTAAACATCAGCAATGCTAAAATGTACATTTAAAAAAAGAAACTGTGAAAATGAGCATTGCTCAAACATCTTGGCCAGTTATATTTGGAAGACAATACATTATTCTTTCCTCTCCTCACTAACCTTTACCTTGTATTCTCAGGTGGAAATCGTGACCCATACAGGGCCTCATCGGCGGCTGTGGATGGGCCCCCAGTTCCAGTTTAAGACCCTTCACCCTTCAGGCCAGACCACAGTCATCTCCTCCTCATCCTCAGTCCTTCAATCCCAGGGCCCCACTGATGTCCAACAGCCTCTGTTGGACTTTGAAACAGACGACCTGGACCTACACAGCCTGAGGTACTTTGAAACTATCAAAAATAATCTACTTTAAAGTACAAATCTTGGTTTAAAGATGCATCAGGATATATGTTGATGTAAGGATACAAACTATGTTATGAGTCTATCCTTTTTGCAAAGGGGGTATGTTGTACAAGAGCATGTATTAGAAAACTATTTTTATAATCTTATATTTCCTCACATTTATCACTCAAATGTTCCCTTGAGCGATCCCTAAAAACAACAATCTCAGAATCCATCAGCTGTGGGTCTGAAGAAGGATAAGCCTCTGGGGCCAAAGGGCTATGTAACCAGCATATATTCAAGCCAAGACTTCCTTTTCCTTACCTTTCTCATTGTAAACTATCATATTAGCAACTTGAGATTCAACACTGGAGTTGAGAAGTAGCCAGTTTTAAACTATTTCTAACCCCCAAAAAAGCGAAAACATTGTCAGATGATAGCCGATGGGTTCTGAGATTGCAACTGAGCTAAACCATTCCGCCTGTTTTGCGCTCCAAGCGGACCGTTAAACTGAATTCAACCACAGGTGATGAGTCAATGCTGCTCAGACGACCGACCATCGTAAAAAACAGAATTGCAAAAATCTTATCTTATCCTTAATAAGAGGAATTATTAAGCAACGGAACCTTTTATTGCCAAGGAATTTGTCATGGCCGGTGGTGCACCAATAGACAACAGATCACATCCCTCCATGAGGAACCAGATCCAGTCAAACAGGCATCTGAGGCCAATAGATGTCCCCATATGTGTTTAATAATGTACATTTACTGAATGTGTGCAGGGTCCAGCCGGTACGTTCAGAGCCTGTCAGCATGCCCGGCTCATCGCGGCTGGTTGCTGATCGCAGAGGGCAGTCCAACATCATGGACACAGGAACAGGTAGGAATCTTTTTGGCTTCTCACCCCAACCTCAATACAAAAACTTCTCTTCATCCATTTCTTCGTCGTCCTCCCCGTTTCAATTAGTTGTCGTTCATTCTACTCCATCTAGCTAACTGCAGGATCTCATTGAAGTTGGTACATCCCATTAATCACAATGTGGTGCTGTATATGTGGTCCATGTTTGAGTCATGTTTAGATATATCTACATTCACAGAACTACACATTTAAAAAAAAGACACAATATCTAGGACACTGGCAGCACTTTGGATCTTCAGTTGTGACGCTCCATGCAGTCATTGCATTTGTGATTCTGTAGCATGCCTCTATCAACCATTTGAGAATACACCACGCCGAGTGACAGTGGTCCTCGAGATGACACAGTATTTAAGATAGGATGTTGAGGTCACCTCAAAGGAAACCGTTGCATCAGCTACAAAGCTTAAGAGCAACAGCGGTTTAAGAAAAATAGTGCCACAAATTTGTTAAAAATGCTTTTCTAGATGGGAGGTGTAACAGGTCTAGTTACTCTCCCCGGGTTCCCCCAGCACCAAGGGATGAAGACACGTAGTGCGACGAATACTTTATGTGTCGCTCTGCCCGTCCCATCCCTCCAGCTCCCTTGCAGCTGATATAGGAGAGAGAAGATCAACCTGATTCCCCACATCTGAGGTCAATTAGGCATATTCACGGCACCTGTTTCCAGAGCCCCTCCCCCACACACCTCCACAGCTGATCCTAACTACACCCAGCCGCCACGAGAGGCCAATGAAAGGTTTAGTGGATGGCTTGTTCCCAGGTTGTAGCGAAAGGGACTTTGCTCAGATGGAATCGCAGTTCAGACGAAATATATCAATTAGTTAAAAAACTAAAATAGTGTTTGCACTTGCGTTGCATCATGCCTATTGGTAAAAAATCGTATCCATTAAGTACCTAGTAGCCATGTAGCAGCAGATTGCTGCATTGGGACTATTTGATTGTATTAACACTAGAAGTGTGTGGGACATCAGCTCATTTGCCCTTTGTCAGCAAATTGTTGTTGAAATGTACACTAACGTCCCGTCTTTTCACAACATCCTCAAACGTGGCTAATTAGTCTGGATTTTATAAGACATGCTTGATAATACACAAGCAGCATGGCTACTTAGAAATGAGTGTTTGGGGAAACAATAATCTCTCGTTAGAATTTAGATATTCACATTCTGAGCATATTTCTGCCAACTTTAACTACTATTGCATGTATTCTGATGACAACCTGAGTTAAATTGTAAAAATATTTTCTTTGCTGTTGTCTAACGTAGCACTATCACATCCAAGTGGATTATAAGTAGTCAGTGTTTTAGCCATTCAGCAGCTTTTATGCGTCCCACCATGCAGAGCTGTGAGTGGTCTACTGCTCCCATGTTGTTCTCCGTCCTATTGTTGTGTGCTTTGTGCCCTTATTTTGTAATTAGATAGACTGTGATTCTTTGAATAGGCCTGTAAAGTCTATCAGCCATCGAATACGATTGATTTAGTTTCAAGTGATTTTGATGTCCCTCTACATGTCTCCTTTAATCTGGTTACGATGTTAGACTAATCCAATCACACACAGATGAGAGGATTTCCCCTTCAAAATATGTCTTTTACTCTCAAAGTATAATGCTGTTACATGGGTCACGTGTGTGCGTGCGCGTGTGCGTATGTGTGTGTGTGCGAGCGTGTGTGCGCCAGTGTGTGAGGGAACCATCACTTATTGCGTGACATTATATCCGGTTGCCTTTGGTTTGATGAAAGAGATACAGGAGGGACTGTGGCGTCTGTGGCATTATCTGCTGTGTCTTGTGACAGAGACCTCACTCATCTGATCTGCTCTCACACTGACAGATAGCCACCCTGTGTGTCAACAAATATCTACGGCTTGTGTCACAAAGAGGTGTGTACCAAATAGTTTCACATATCTGGTAGGGCGTTTCTCTTCCCCACTTTTGGATCATAGATTGTATATAAAGATGGATGACATGTCAGCACCCAAAAACTGATGTTAGCAGAATGGGACCAAATATTTTTTTTCTTAAAGGCACATCAATTATATTTCTCCCCAGGATGATTTAGTAGTTATCACGCTGATGTAAGCTCAAGTGTTTATGTTTCTAATAAGTGTGGTTTTAATTAGATATTTGATGCTGTAAAAAAAGGTGGTGTAATGTCATGATTGAGAGTAAAGTTATCAAGTAGTGGGAGAGAAGATGTAGCTTTAACTTTCCATAAATGTGATTGTCATAAACATACAACGTATTAAATTCAGTTTATTTGTATAGCCCAATTTCACAAATTACAAATTTGTCTCAGAGTGCCTTACAATCTGTACACATAGACATCCCTGTCCCAAAACCTCACAATGGATCAGGAAAAACTCCCAAATAACCCAACGTATAAAGTGTTAGCCAGCTTAGCTGCCCATACACCTTGCCGACCCGCTGGCCACCGAGCTGCTTACTGAACTGAGGTGAGACCACCGTTGCTGTTGGGCAAAATTGCCACAATAACCACCTTGCCTTGTATGATGTCTCAGATATGCTTCCTTGAATGACAACACACTATCATCATAGGAACTGAACCAACATTAATGCATGATGGACTAGAGTAAATATATGGTCAGATCCAAAGCCTTGGTCGAATCAATGACAATTGCACCTGTTAATTTAATGATGTTAGATGCAGAGAAAAGTTTGAACGAAGCAGTAGTTGGGGAATAATTTGATCAACAGGCACAATCAAAGTAATTGTACATGTTGAGATTATATGAGGATTCCTCATAAATGTGTTCTTCAAATACATTTGAGACAAAACAATTAATAGAAGTTTAAGTTCATTAAAGGGTTGACCGGTGGATCAAGTCGTTAATCGTTGGCTCCCACCTTCACCAGGCCACACCACCTGACCTTCGCTCTCTTTCTCCGTCTTCTTCATCTATACCCTTTCGTGTGCCCAACATTGTATTCCTAGTTCTTTTGTCCGTGTCCTCTGAGTTTTCAGCTTCTTTAATAAACTGTTTCAGAGCAGGGAGGACCGAGCCAGACGGAGGTGATGGTTATCGCGTGTGTGTGCGCGTGTGCGCTTGTGTGTGTGCGCATGCGTGTGTGAACCGCTAAGGAGGGTTCATTGTTGTGTCCTGCCACTGCCATGGCGCCGCCTCTTATCACACACACACATCACTTTTGTCTCACCCTGTGAGCAATACGCCTGTGTGTGGTGGAACTTTCTAAAAATGAGTTTTTTGGGGGGTATTGAAGGAGACAATTGATACTCCTTCAAATTGGGCCCATGTGAAACCCAATAGAAGTAAAGTATGCCCCTGCATTTCCAGTTGTGCTCATAGGAACGTGGTAAAATTCTATATATATATATATATATATATATATATATATATATATATATATATATATAGTTGTCCCTTGTTTTGCATCTGGCGGGCTACATTCGTTCTGCGGTTGGATCGAACTCGTGAAATGTGTTTTATACGTGAGCCGTGAGGAATGAGCTTTGGCTGACTGCGCTGTACTGCAGACACACGGCTAATAAAGCGGTTTAAGTGTGGCCGACTCGTGTCTTCCAGTAAAAGTGTTTCCTTCAGAGTCCTCGGGCCCAGAGAAGCCATAAAGCTGCAGTTTTCCCTCCAGTGACTCACTTACAGTCAGTCAGTCTCCCCGGTGTCTGCTCGCATCTTATCTCAACCCATACACTCTGCTTATCTCTGCCTTCCCCGAGGTGATGGGACGCCATCTGCATGGAACACACACACACACACACACACACAATGTACACACAGTGCTTCCAGTCATGGCCTCTTGACTCAGCATATCTGTCTGAATGGAGGGGACAGAGGAGCCCAACACCAATACTACTGTCTCATTTTCCACCAGCTGCAATATACAGGATCAATGTGTAGCTGTAATCAATCTGCCCTATCTGCACCCCGAGCCTGCTTTGGGGTGTGTGTCAGTGTGTGTGTATTTGTGTGTTTCAGTGTGTGTCTGTGTGTAGGCGGTTTCAGACCTAGACTACACAGTGTCATTTTGTGTCCCGGGACGTCATATCTAGAAAGAAAGAAAAGGAGACAGACCTAAAAGAGAGATAACGCTACGAGACTGAAAGAGTATTTAATCCTGTGTGCGTGAATGCATGCGTGTGCACTGATAAGTCGGCTGGTCCCGCTCCACACCGCTGTCGTCGTGTTTTGACTCTGCCAAGAGAGCCACCCTGCTCTAAAACAGGAAATAACAACAGCCCCACCATTTTGTTGTTTTGTTGTTGTCATCGTCACGTCCCCGTCTTTGTCGCCACATCTCACTGTTTGTCTCTGACTGTGTGCGTGTGTGTGCGTCTGCTCGTGTGTGTTTTATCTCTGGCGGTGAATCAGTGACAGTGTGTTAGCTGGCGGCAGAGCAGGATGAGATGGAGCCGGGCTTATCACAACAACTGGAGACACTTTGGAGCTGCTGGACTTTGGCACTTCTCTGTGTGTCTGTGTTTGTGTGTGTGTGTGTGTGTGTGCGTGTGTCTTTGGCACAAACAGAGATACTGGTTGACATGTATGATCAAGATAGGATTCAGAATTTCTTTTCCTTCTCGGGGAACACAGTGAATGACGGCTTTAAGAATCATTTAACGAAGACCTTTAATCCAAAACGCAGTACAGGCCCACGAGGTGTGTGTGTCTCGGGTCGGCCTGCATGTGTACAGACGTGTGTGTGTGTGCGCGTACTGTATGGCTGCCCTTGTGACTTCAGTGGAGTGTGTGTCAGTCCATTAGCAGCATCCTGTAAAACACTGAGTTAATCAGTGTGGGATCAGCAGCTATCAGCCATTAGCCACATCCAGCCCACATTATCACAGCTCACTTACCCTCACCCACCCTGTGCGCCTGGACCGCTGAGCGTTCTTGGCTATTTGCACAGAGAATCATTCATAGCTTCAAAATACACGCAGCTCTCTGCTCGCGGTACGTTGCCGTGTGAGTGCAGCGATGAATGAATGTATATATAGTATATTTTGTGTGTCCGACTAAAAACAGCGTTCTGTAACATTACAAAACACGCACATATCTGTAATACTGGCCTTTTCCAGTGTGTCACCACCCCGTCCACCAGGTCATCCAGCTAATAGTTGGTTGGTTTGTCGTTGTTTAACACTGAGCAGCGCACAGAGAAGGTCCAGTCTCAGCCACTTTGGAACCCCAGGGATGTAGCCCCTCGCCCCCAGAGGTGGGAACAGCATTGTTCCCCAAATAAATCCGTCGGTCCATTCAATCAGTTTTTTGATGATGATGTTGGGAGAGAGCACTGTCCAATGTGATGCTCCAAAAGCTCCTTATCGGTTCCTCGTTCAAGTGATTCGCCAAGCTTGGTGTCATTGTGTCATTTTCACTATTTTCTGACATTTCCTGGACTTAATGTTTTCACCATTTATCCATTCACCACTCATCTAAAATAAAACATGGTGGTCCCAATTAAAATCACTATTACTCTAGTGTTAAAATAACAAGAACGTTCATCTTTTTGGTTGAAATAAAGGATGTTTAGTGAAAGAATGCAGTCAAAACGCTACGTCTGCGGCTACCAATCCTTCCAGCCCACCATGAGGCGTAAACTGCTCTTTCTTCATTCCAGGCATCAGTTTTCTGGTATCCTCTCTGCGGTGTCCGTCACGCTGCTGAATGAGGGATGGAATAACGTTCACAAGAAGGATTTGGATGGATGACTTGATTAAAGTTAGAAGTCTTTATTTAAACTGTCATGAAATTAATGGTGCCTTGAAGTCAAATACACAACAGCATGAACTGTTGTGTTTCAAAGCGTGACTGAGAGTCACTGAACTAAAACCTGAAACAACGGCGGTATGTCTCGGCCATTCTTGTGTAAGAGTGCCTGTGTGCACCTGTTAGCATCTCCAACACAGTGCCCCCTTATCCCAGTGGCCCGCCAATTCTTTGCCACCATCAGCACCACCCGAGGCGAGAAGGGGGTTCCCCTGCTTCATTGTTCCCACAGAGGCCGGAGGAGAATGAAAAGCCATCTTCTCCTCCCTCTTCTCTCCTCCCCTTCATACTTGAGCAGCCATTTAAAAGACGAGGCACCTGTGCTGTGGTATTTTGTCTCCCGTTCTTTTTCTAATACACACATACCCCGGTAACCTATACCCCACAATTACCTCCCGGCCTCATAAAGGGCCCTTGTATTTTTGTGCCATAGTGGCCACACTGACAACAGTGGCCGCGCAGGCCAGAAAGATGCCTGGCCATCCGATCTCTTCTTTAAAGACAAATACCCTCATTTCCCGTGGCCCCCCCCACCCCACCCTACCCTTCCATTCCTCCTCTCGTGATTTTATTTTCATCAATAGGCACCTTTGTCACCTTGCTGCCACTCTGCCCCCCGCCCCCCACCCATCCTGTCCATCGCCTCAGGGTGTGCTTGGTGACCCATTGGTTGGTGACAGGACGTAACGGCAGCTCTCAACAGTCATCGGCGCTCCTTTATGTTTTGTCATCGCCAGCAATCGGGCTGGAGGTAGATCTGGAGGAGCGATGATCTGCTGGGAAATCTGAGAGAAACGGAAGCAGGGTTAAGACGAGAAGCACGGGGCGACACTTTTAAACACGGCTCGACTGCCGCTCTCAGAATTCCTGCTATAGCTCTCGTGGTTTGAGATGTCTTCCTTTGGAGCTCTGTGGGTATGATTTCATTCTCTGGGGGAATTCATAATGTATCGTTCACAAGGTGAAATGTGTCTGAAAGAATAAAACACCTTGCATATGCTCCAGTACACACACACACTCTCTCACACACACACACACACACACACACACACACACACACACACAAGCAGGTTTCTAATTAACGGTTGAGCAGCTGTTTGGAAAGCGAGGGAATGACCTGAAGTCACAGAGGGCCACATTCAACACCATGGTGGCGTTACAATGCTATCGCTGATTTGACAAAACCATGCGCAATGTTTAAATGGGCTTTGCATATCTGTATCCACCTGAAGCTAACTATTTTGACATCATATTTATATCATCTTCATTCGGCCTCACAGTTTTAACGAGGCTTTTTAGGCCCCTGTGTGTAATTTAGGGTTAGAAGACCATTTCCATGATCGATTAATCTAATGAGTCACCACAAGCTCCAGTAACCTGTCTTTAGCCCCTTAACATCCCCCTCATAAGCTCTAATGTTGGAATACATTTCAAACAGCATGACAGTATAATGCATGTTGTGCTCCAGCCCTTCATTGAAGCTATTTGATTTGCACAGAACAAAATACCTCCGTGTTTCCTAAAGAGACCCTGCTGTCCACGGGGACCGCCTACATCTACTTTAGTAACTTTAGTAAATGACCCAAAGGATTTCCTTCTCACTCACTCATTTTAGAGATTAGGGAGTGACATGAACTGAGATTTGCTGATCAGGTATTTGTGCTGCTGTTATTGGTATCTCTCTCTCTCTCTCTCTCTCTCTCTCTCTCTCTCTCTCTATCTCTCTCTCTCTCTCTCTCTTTCTTTCTTTCTTTCTCAATGTATCTATATGTTGCGTCTGTCCCTTTCTCTCTCTGTGTCTGTGTGTGTGTATTTTTGTGTATATAATCTGGAAGAGATAGAATGCCCTCCAGCATCAGTGTTATACAGACAGTGTGTGTGTGTGTGTGTGTGTGTGTGTGTGTGTGTGTGTGTGTGTGTGTGTGTGTGTGTGTGTGTGTGTGTGTGTGTGTGTGTGTGTGTGTGTGTGTGTGTGTGTGTGTGTGTGTGTGTGCAGTGCCAGAGGGCAGTGAAGGCTGAGCAGCTGCTCTTTATAGTGACTGAACGAACACCAATGTGTCGGGCATCTGCCATGCGTTCACCCTGCCGCCTACCCACTGAAGTGTATGTGTGCGTGTGTGTCTATGTGTGCGTACGTGTGTGTGTATGTGTGTACGTACGTGTGTGTGCACAAACCAGTTTCTGAGACATCAGAGATCATGCTTTTTTGATGTTCATGTCCAGTGTGAAAACACTCACACATGTGCACACTGCATGTAATAGAGTGGCAGTGTGTCCCAGTGTGAGGGGTGGTGTGTGTGTGTGTGGGGGGGGTGGGGGTTGTTTTTGGTGCCACTCTTTTATTCCCGTGACCTCAATCTGCAGCGGGCGCCCTTGCCAGGCTGGCCATCCCTCCGTCTGCCGGGCATGACATAACTTTCAAGATGTGAAGGGGAAGTCATGGCCCAGCAGTAACCTGAGCTCACACACACACACACACACACACACACACACACACACACACACACACACATACATACACATACACACACACAGGCACTAACCAGCCTCATCTGTGCAAGAGTTCTAATATTTTCCCATTAGAACTCTTGCACAGATGAGGTTTGTTAGTAACAATAAACAGACATCAGGATAATCAGGCTTAACTCTTGTTTTAATGTTTTCTTACTTTTTTCAAGTTGCATCAGGAATGCATGACACTGCCATCAGGTTTCAGGGTTTACATTTTCAAGGTCATTTAAACGTGAAGGAGCGAGACTAGAGGAGACCTGAATCACGCTGTGTGCTTCCCCGTGTCCGTCCCTTCAAACTGACATTGTTACCCAACAGCTCAGTCACTGCCCAACACCTCCGACACCTCTTTTGTCCACACACACACACACACACACACACACACACACACACACACACACACATACACATTATTCTGTTAGAATAACACTGTAATAATATTTAAAATTAAGTTGGTGACCTGTGATTCTCAGCAAATATCTGGGGCTTCTCCACATAAAAGCATCTTAAGCATCCTAGTCTCAAAGACAGGAGAAATCCTTTCTTCCTATTACAGTAATAATCACTAAACTCAGGCCTGTTCCTCCTCGTCATGTCAATACAGACCAACGACAGTGCTTCTTTTGAGTTTAGTTCAGGGTGGATGGCGTCCTCACTTTGGGATTCCTAACTTGGGACGTCCTTGATAAGCTGAATTCTCATCCAAGATAAAAGAAGATGTTTTTCCTCAATGCTGTTCGGGAACATGTAACATCATGAATGCCATCCTAGGTTAGTAGTGACAAGTACTCATCAGAGTTTAGTACAATGAAGTTTCTGTAACTTCTGTTATGTTTAAACACTGGAGCAGTTCCACCACCCTGTTTTTATTTCTCTCCCGTAACACAAAATCACCAAAGACAAATACAACACATTGTCATCACGAGTTACACATCTCTCTCTCTCTCTCTCTTTATTTCTCTCTCTCTCTCTCTCTCTCTCTCCCTCTTGATTTGTCATCTTTCCATCTATTCCTCTTTCCTTTTGTACAATTATCTCCCTCCATACTTTCCCCTCTCTCTCTGACACTAACACTCTCTGACAGTGTCTCCATGCTGTCGCGCACTAATCCACCTCTGAGAGGTGTTAAAGCACTTACACACACTTGCACAAGCACACACGCACGCACGCACACTCACACACACACGGATGGTCGCTCTAGATCCCGTAAGGTATTGATCTGCCGTCCCGCTCACTCTAATGGGATTCTTTACACCTAAGCATCAGAAACGCCTAATGCATCACATCTGATGTAGTCACGCACACACACACACACACACACACACACACACACACATTCATACACAGAGATAATACCGGCAAGCGGCTGAGCCTCTCTGTCAAGTGTGGTTCAAAATGAATAGAGGACAGAGGAGGAGAATGCACTCAGAGGCAGATGCCTCTGGCTCACATCTCTACATCACACACATGTGCAAGAGAGGATCAATCGGCAAACAACAACATCAGCAGCTACAGAGGCTGCCGACGCCTATAGCTATACATTCTGGGGCTTCAGTGGAAGTGTCTAACACTTCACTTTGCCAAAGGCTCGGCTTCACCCCGGACAGCTTGTGGTGTTGCAAGTTATCCACACCTTCTGAAAACACACGTGTAGAAGTTCCTGGTCATCTTAGTCCTTCAGGACGTTTTGAAAGGAACTAACAGATTCCTTTTGTTCTTTATGACGGAAGGTTTTGAAAAAATATAAAAAACTTTACATTGTGTGTCATCAAACATATTACAAAGAAGTTACTCCTAATTTCTCCTGTGTTTTCTTATAAAAATCCAGCAACAAGGGTCAATATCCGCTTGTTACATGCATTGGGTGTTTTCAAAATACACTTCCATCTTCACAAGAAACCCCTTGGCTTGGTTCAGGAAAACATCAACACATTATTAGTAAGGTTAAGGCAACAAAGCTACTTAGTTGGATTAAGGAAGAGATGTGGGTTCAAATAAGCGTTATTTCTTTGATCATTAGCTAAGTATGGAAGTAATGTGAGAAATAAACGGGACAGGAACAACGGCCTCCTTGTTGGGCCCATCACCCCCGCTCGTTATCCAACTTATTTATCAGTGCAATATTAGCTCATTGGCTAAAATTGTCCAAGTTATATATATATTGTTATATTGTTACTCAGTTGGTCCACCAGAGACAACAGAGTTTTTGTTTCCACTATGAAATGTCCTGCTGTCTCACTCACAGCTGTTTATGATAGGAGTAGACTTCTTGGTGAATTCACAAAAATAACTAAATATTGTTTACAATATGGCTCTGATTATTAGATTGTTAACTGTGTTTTGACTGTTGTTCTTTCCCTGTGGTGTTGCAACGACTCTGCAGGCTGATGATGGAGGAAAGTGTGTCTGTATGAGAAACTGTGCTCAGCCGTTCTTGTATTTTCATACATCCAGGAGGTCAGGGGCAGGTCTATGTCATTTAAAAACTGTCTGAGGCAGTTAACTTCAGCTTTTATTCAGTGCGGAATATTTCAGATGGGATTTTTTTTAAACACCATAATGAGTGTTTTGCTTCAGATGAAAATCAAACCTATCCGTTTGCTTTTAAAAGAAACTTTTATTCTTTCTTTATCTGCATTGCCTCTTTCCTTCCTTTTGTTTTCCTTGGTGTCACCTCGGGCTGACCAGGTGGTGGCTACTGCAGGCTCATTTCCTCAGCAGGTGTGTGTGTGCGCGCGTCTTTCCCATCGTGTGTGTGTGTGTGTGTGTGTGTGTGTGTGTGTGTGTGTGTGTGTGTGCATGCATGCGTGTAGTGAAATGTGTGTATGAGCGCACATTTACGTAGATACAATCTACTCACCTGCTCCTATCACAGAAGCAGCCATTGTGTGTTGATGCCGACCGGCTAACCAACCCCCTCCAGGTGTGTGTGTGTGTGTGTGTGTGTGTGTGTGTGTGTGTGCGTGTGTGTGTGTGTGTGTGTGTGTGTGTGTGTGTGTGTGTGTGTGTGTGTGTGTGTGTGTGTGTGTGTGTGTGTGTGTGTGTGTGTGTGTGTGTGTGTGTGTGCGCGCGCATCTGTCTATATGTGTGTGGAGGGAATAATATCAAGGAGGATATTGTTTGTGCCCGGGTGGGGGGGGAGGGGCATTGGAGGGAGAGGGGAAGAGGTTACAGCCTTTCTCTCTTCACCTGGAAATTATGTCCTGCCGCCATTTTAGTGGAGTGTGTTTTCAATCACCGCAGGAACGTGAGAAATGTCCGCTTGGGAATTCCTCCCCAACATCCTGTCTGTCTCTCACCGTTTGTGTGTGTGTGTGTTGGAGAGAAAGACTTTGTCTGTGTTTGATTGTGGCTGCATATCAAAAGTGGCGGTTTCCTTTACTCATGTCACTCAGTGTAGTTAGTTTCTTTCTATCTTCTTCCTCATCAAAGGGCCAGTTCATGCCAAAGAAATGAGCCGTGGAGGGTACTTGTGCTGCATCGGGCAGCGTCTCTCTCCAGGCAGTCCACCAGATCACGGTGTGAGCATCACCAACACCTCGTGCAGTTCGTTTGATTCTTTTGCTGCAGAAATGCATCGTTTACAAGTAGCGCCGTTTTGAAGAAAGGGTAATAAAGTTCTCTCAATCCTGAGAGACAACCTGAATGTGTTTTACTTATGCATTGTCTGTGGATGGATAAACATCTTCTTATAATGTGACGTAAGAACATCAATAAGAATCATAATAGTTGGTGGTTTTGTAGTTTGCGTTATCATCATCATTCAGTCCAGTTTTATATTCCCAGAGCTTTACACACACTGTCAACTGGCCGTGTTCATGCTGTGAGTAGCAAGAAGAAGAAACTCAAAGCAGGCGGTGGCGAGACGGTGCATCAGCAAATCAACCATCATCTGTACGGAAATAAGTTCTGAAGCAATAGAGATTGAGAGGACAGGACCACACGTCGTTTTCTCATTTGCACACACACACACACACACACACTCAGACTCGGACTCGGACTCGGGCTTCCTGATGTGTAGCAGTAGTGGCAGCGCTCGCGCGCGTTAGCATGCTGCGGCTGCAGAGCCTCGCATCTTTGGCTGGCGATCACAGCGGAGGCAAAGTGACAGCTTTCTTAGACGGAGCGGCTCCCCTTTGTCCTTTTCCTGCCGCTGCTTGTGCCGATCGTGCGCGTTTAGGCCGCGTCTGAATGTTTTGCAGCGTGGCCAGACTGAGCAGGTAGATGCTACGTTTTGAGTGTACGTCTGCCCTCTTGTCGGTGCTGCAGTTCCGAGATGCTTTAGCTGTCCCCTGCACTATTTCCAGCTTATCTACCTGCTCGGTGCTCAGTGTTTTTTAGTTTTCGTTTTCGTCTGCAGTTCTGTGCTCCGGTTTCACATCTTCCCCCGACTCTCCCATCTCAGTCCCTGAAAGTCTCTCCATCGCTGTTATCGGCTTTACAGGAAGCTGTTGTTTCCATCTATCTGATGACAAGAGGAAAGATTCCAGATGTGAACAGCTCTCTCCATCCCAGATCAGTGTCTTGGTAACACAGCCTACGTCGTCTAGACATGAGGCTTGATGGTTCGGACCAATTTGTGGCACCAGTGCTGGCCTGTTATTAAAGATTAGATCGCCCTCTGTCAGCTTGATTGATAATGGAATTCTGGTATCCCTGGTTTCAATGTAGAGCTTGTGTCCAGTTGCCTAAATACAGATTTAGAAGCTGATAAGTGGAACATTCACAACATGGTCACAATATTCAAACCATCCTAATGTTCAGATTGGAAGACATTAGGGGCGTAGTTTGTTTGTGTTGAAGTGGATCTGTGCGTGCTACTAATCCATAGTCGCTGTATTAACTACAGTACATGGCAGGAGTTCCAGCACGGAAGCAAAGCAATGCACTGCTGCAATGTTTTAGCCACTTATGAAGATCAATATCAGTTTAAGTATACACTTTATTTAGAATGTTTTAGCTGGTTTACATTGCCCAAGCCACCTGACGTCTTTGACAAAAATAGTCATTGGTGAGATGAGTGGTTTGTTTTCAATGGCTTTGGCCAAACATAGATGCATTTTAAAATGGTCATTTCCAGGCCAGGAAAAGTCATGGAAAAAAATGAAATCATAAAAGTTTTGGAAAAGTCATGGGTGGGTAGGTAGGTAGGTAGGTAGGTAGGTAGGTAGGTAGGTAGGTAGGTAGGTAGGTAGGTAGGTAGGTAGGTAGGTAGGTAGGTAGGTAGGTAGGTAGGTAGGTAGGTAGGTAGGTAGGTACTCACTCTGTGTGTGTAGCAGCAGCAGCAGCAAGCAAGGTATATGTCTAAAATAGCAGAGCAAAATAACACCCATCAGAGGTAGGAAGGGTTTACCACAGCTTTACTCTTATTTGCTGTGTTTTCATCTATTTTCCTATGACTTGATAAGTGTGATGATAACTTTGTTGCTCAATAGTCACATGTGCCATACAAGTTCTATGAGTGGCTTTACGGTCTTTTAGGAACTAAAGAGCAGGTGGATTTGAACCAGCTCACACTCACACACACACACATACACACACACACACACACACACACACAATGTGCAGTGTCTATAAACATGTAATACAGGTATCAATATTTTTAAAAACCTTTAGGTTCAAGGCAAAACAGCAGGCACTCAAAAAAGAAGACTGCTTGTATAGAAGTCGATAGAAAATGACTCTTCTTGATTTATTCCCGCAGTAAACATTGTACACATGAGTTAATGGTCTCAATCTCTAGTTATAAGTCTTCTTCAATAGAGCATGATGTTCATTCACTAAATGTTGGCATGTTAGCAGTTCATTTGCGTGTGTGTGCGTCTCCAGGGCCTGAGAATGAGTTAAAATACTCGAAGCATTTGGTGGAGGCCGGAAATCTATTCAGAAGCACAACACGTACTGAGAGAGAGCCTACTGCATACACACACACACACACACACACACACGCACAAAGCATGTGTTTCTAATGAAAGTTATGTATGAGAGCTGGTCAGCCATACTGTATGAGGTCATGTGTGTGTGTGTGTGGGTGTGGGTGTGTGTGGGTGTGTGTGTGTGTGTCTCTAGCCATCAACAGCAGCTCTGCCCTGTGTTGTTGAGACTCTATTAAAACTCCAGCAGCCTTTCATCTAACGGCTATGCTTTTAGACGCTCCACCTGGCTCTGTGTTTGTATATTTGACTGTGTGTGTGTGAGTGTGCATGTGCGTGTGTGAGTGTGCTTGTGTGTTTGTGTGTGCGGGCATGCCTTGAGCCACTAGGCTAACAAACACACTTAATACAATTATCCCTCGGCAGAGACGAGAAAGGGAGACAGGCGGCACCTCAGAAGGTACGCTGTCTGGTGTGTCTAATCTGTGTGTGTGTGTGTGTGTGTGTGTGTGTGTGTGTGTGTGTGTGTGTGTGTGTGTGTGTGTGTGTGTGTGTGTGTGTGTGTGTGTGTGTGTGTGCGCATGAGTGTGTGTTATATGGGGATGTTGTCACTGGCAGCTAGTCGTGGCATTTCCACTAGCGTTTCCATCCTTCCCTCCAGTGCCCCCCCAATCCCTGTCTTCCTCCTCTTGTAATTGGGGCTTTCCCTGTTAATTAGTCCAGGCCCCCCTCGCCTCCAGGAGAGGCCTGCTAGCATGGCACCTTGGCCCCAGTAACAAGCTCCCTTTCCTCTCCCACGGCAGTCGCGCTCCCCCCCCCCCCCCCCAAGGCTCAAGAGTGGGAGGTTAGCTTAGCATCACGGCTAACTAGGCAGCGGAGCCTCGGAGCAGGCCCTGGCGCCGGCCAGCCACATCCCCACTGGTTAGTCTTGCACTAATCCAATAAATGAGCTGTGCGAGGGGGCAAGTGTCACACACTCTGCACACACACACCACACACTCTCACACACACACTGACTGTAGATACACACTTGGAGGGCCAAAGTTGTGACAAGCTGCTGCTAATTGTGTTCTGTCTGTCCCCGTCTCCTCCTTAAGGCTTAGTGAAATTCCTCAACCAGTGGGTTGAACGTAAGTGTGTATGTTTGTGTGTGTTTGTGTGTGTGTGCGTGAGTGTGGGTGGGGGAGTGGGGTTGTAAGTGTGTATGTTTCCTCATTATTTTCTCCTCTGCTCTCAATCCTTAGTAAGTCAGCCACCATTGTTTAATCTATTGTGATTTTACATTTCTAGGGCTTGAGGTTACTGATCAGTCTACATTTTAGAAGGCGTGTATCAATCCTCAAATCACCCTCTGAAAGCTGGGGCAAGTAATATGTTTTATAAGCTCTTTTTTTTCTTCATTAAATCCCGCCAGCAAGCCAGAGCTCACCTCATAGGACCCAGCTCAGTCCAGCAGGGCCATGCAGGAATCCATGCCTCCATCTCCGGTAAAAGAGAGGAGTCTCCAGAACATTCCTCCGTCTCAGACCTTTTAGTGAGCTTCCCCAGAACGTTTGACCTTTCAAGGTCTTAACCCTCGCTCTCAATCCAGTAAGTCACATGCCCAGTACGGTGTGATGCAGTTTAATGTGGTCCCTCTAGGATGCATGCCGGGGCTGGAGACACTGTAGTAAACAGATGTTGTACTTCTCCTGCAGTGATAACACATGTTTTGGTCTTGTCCTTGCTCATTGGGTTACTGGGCCGCTATTTTTACATCACGATCAGAGGTACTGAGCATGGATGTAAGCTAAGTGCTTATTATGTGTAAATATGGGGTCTAAAGCGGCCAAGTGCCCTCAATGAAAAGGAAGACACTCGTTACATCTGGCACTCGAGGAGGAACTGATCAGCATGTGGTCAAACGTCTCTGTGACCTCACAAAACAGCTCAGGAGTCCACCATCCTAATTATGACACCATCAAATGATAGAGAGATGGACATTTCAGACAGACATGGCCGTGAACGGTCTCTGGCCTCGTTGGCAGATGTACACCAGGCGGTAATCGCAGTTATTGTTCGTTATTATCTGGATTTTTGTTCTCTATTCTATTGTCTCTCTGGTCGTTCCACAAACATCAACTGAATCACAAGCAAGGAAGCAGGGCGATGCTTCAGTGGCTAAATAAGAAAGAAACACTGCCCCCGACTAGCAAAGTAAGCTTGAACTACCTGCACGCCGTTCTCACCGCTGCTTCCCAGCTCCAACTCCACAACATGCTCACAAACAGCAACACTTATCAAAAGCTGATGGCAAAAATCATTTCCAACATATTTAAACCCTTAAAGAGGAAACCTTTGACCGAAGAATCAACATCCTCTTCACCACAGGAAGCAGCAGGCTTTATGGGAAATGTGGACCTAATTTACTGAAACACTGGGACCAACAATACCACTGGCACGAGATAGAGGCTGCCAATCTCCTCCATCTCATCACACTTGTTTCAAAATGACTTAGCACAAAATTAATTTTGTCGGTGGCATATTAATGTTTTATGCTTCGCATAGCACTTTTTAAACAACAGGCGTTGAAAACAAATCGTTTGAGCAAAGCGGATGTTGATCTGCATATGCCACATATGCCATATCTGTGCCCTTTGCGAGGGCCCTGTGAAGCGCAGTGCGACAACCAAACGGGCCCCCGGTGACTCGGCCCGCATCCGCTGAGTTCCAAATGGAAACGACCAAACGAGGTCACGGAAAGCCACAAAACACCAGCATCGAGCTTCCACGTTTTAGATCACTTCTGACCCTCCTTGGGAGCCAAATCTTTCCCTTTTGATAATTTCATTAATGCACAACAAATGAAGCGTTTTTGTTGTTTTCTTTAGAACAGCAGCTGCTTTGTACGATGTCTGATAAACAAATATGACCTAATGAAGCAGCAAGCAGTTCAAGTCTTTGGCTGCAAATCAGGAACACATGGTAGACACACAAACACATGCACACACACACACCATGCACACACACACACACACACACACACACACACACGTAAGAGCATGCCAATGACACACATGCCAACCAGAGCACAGATTCTCAGGCTTTTTGTTGTGTGTGAACACACACACTTCTCAGCCTGAGGAAATGGGGACTTCTCACTTCAGTTTTACGCTTGTTTCTTTTCTCGTTCCATTCTTTTATTTTCCTCGTGTGTCCATTCCTGTGCTCTTTGTCGTCTCTGATGTACCTTTGCAAGACGATGCTCGCTGCACCGACGCAGGTATCGGCGTCCGGAGCCGACTGCCCATAAATTGGTGAAGCCACCGCACACTCACAGTGCATGACACAATCCCACCACAAGAAAAGCCCTGAGCCAGAACAGGCAGGAAAACTATGGAAAACCAGGATACAATTTGGCACTTATGGAGCCTAAACGATTTCCTCCTGGGCGTTGGGCTCCGTCCTACTGGGAAAAGCCAAAAGACCAGCAGAGAAAATTACATCCGGGAAAATGTTTATGCAGCACACTTGGCTCCCTCGCTTTTTGCCCCGCAAATGAGTGATTATTCATCTACTCTTAACCTCTGAGAAAAAAAGGGGGGGGTGGGATTATTTCCATCATTAGCTTTTGTAAGGGGCTGCTGCTGGCATAGCTTAGCTTTTTGTTACAATGTGAGCTTCCTATTTGGCAGAGCTGAAGGTATTTGGAGAGCACTCTGCAAAAATATTTAGCCCACTCTGGTATATGGCACTAGTTACATTGGGGAAGGTTGGTAATTGGACAAAGTGGCCACAAGTAGGGACACACACACACACACGCACACTAACCCTCATTTAATGTCCAGCCCACTCCTGTTTAATCTGAGAGTACTCCCACTGGGTCAGCCCTATAGAAACATGATGGGCTTCACTATAAGTGAAACTGCAGTATAAAACGTCTCAATAAACAACATGCCAGTAATATGGCGTGAACTGAGATACCGATGGAGAAACTCAAAAAGATAATGACTTGTAAAGAAAAATCCAAAATGAATTGCTTAAATAGACAAAATAAATCCTTCTTATTTTTGTATTCATTAATATTATATACATCTGTATTTGTTATGTAACTTATTTACTGAAGTAACACTGCCTACATATTAAATTGAACCCAAATCACGACGTAATCAAATAGTTGTGTCTGGGTCCAGATTCGGACCCGGACCGCGGTCCGCCTGTGAGTGACCCATGCATACTAAATAATGCGCACCAGGCACCAGCGGTGATTGAGAAGTGGGTATACGCAATGCTGACTGATAAATAAGTGGCTATACGCCGTATACCTGCGTATACCCTGGACTACACCACTGCCTACCAGAGACTAAGCATCAGCGTAGCTTATCATGTCTGCTCGCCTAATGTTGACCTTTGACCTTTTGAACTTTGTGCAACAGCATCGTAGAAACAACTCTTTGTCAGGTGTTATTGTAGCACAGCCACAGTCACAGTGAGAAGGTTCCCACTTCAAAGATACACTCCTCATTGACTCTGAGCATGTTACACTATAATCCACATCAAATGATTTAACTTTAATGGCGACTCATCGTCACTTACTTTCTGTCGCTCTACATGCTCTTCACATTTTATTTCTGACCCCTCCTCCCTCCATTCTTATCTGGATTCCTTCTTCCCTCCCGCTCTTCATACCTGGCGCCTAATCTATTTACAGTGCACCCTCAACTCCTTTCCTCCCGTACTGCCCTCTGGTTTCTGTCCCCGCCGTCTTCATGCCACCTGCTCCTTTGTCCCACTCGGCTGGCCCGTTGCGCTCCGCTCCATATTCCTGCTTCAGTGACTCCACGTCAAGTCAAAACATGCTGAGCTTCCAATACGTTCAAAATAATAATCTGTGATCGTCAGACCCAGTCAGCGTGGAATCAGGTCTGTCTCCTTTGTTTCTAAACAGTCCCTAATGGGATGATGGGTTTCACTGGACTCATGTTTGGGACACCTTACAATATAACAGCTTTGAGGGATTATCACTGGCAAAACTACAAGCACCGCTAATGGAGAACAGAAATGAGTGCAAAAGAATTGTGATTGACTCCAAACAGAGTTAAATCTCACTGGGCTGCCAGTTCACTTGTAGCTATTTTCCATTCAGCTGTCATCCCTCCGTAAATAAAACGTCATTTCTGTGTTTTTCCATGGGCGGGGAAGCTTTTCAAACATCAAAACAAGCGAGTTAACATCATTGTGGTGGCGAGCCAGATTAAAACCACAATGGGACGTTCATGACGGAGGGACAGGAGAAGGTAGGATGGCAGGCTGAATGTCGGGGGAAGGAGGAAGCCTCCTGAAAGAGCCTCCTCCGAAAGCTGCAGGTACGAATCAAACCTGCGTCAAAGGCGGTCGGCCTCAGTGACGGGACACACATACACTGGTCCCAATAAGACAGGTGTCGATACGCTGGTCATCGTCAAACCAGTTTGCTTCTCCACTATAAGATTGTTCAGTTAATTTCAGAAGTACTCGAATGGTGAACCAGAGAGCGTTGGGCCCAATGTATAGAAGGCCCGTCCCAAATATAAGCGATAGAAAAAAATAACTTCCCGGGCTATCATTTAGTTTTAGTCCTTATTCCAATATCACAACGCAATTGTCTCAGTTTTATTATGGACCTGATTCAATTACCACATTGAAAATAATATTTATATGATTCATATAGTTTCCATATTCCACAATATTAATGTTTTCTAGTAGAAAATATAGATCATGTTTCAGTGAGCAAGGATCTACTTATTTATTTATAGTTTGAGTTACATAACACACACACATGTTTGAAGTATGTACATACATTACAAAACTTAATGTGTATAATGATAGTCATTAACATAAACGTAGGACAACAATTTGCAAATATTTATTTCAAAAAGCATAGATGGCCAACTGTGTTGTGCGATATCTGGAGAAAATGTATTTCAGTCAAACTCACCTTGGTATTGTGCAATGTGGGTTTTGTCCACTTTGGATCTTTATTGTCAAATGAACATGTGAGTGTGAGAAGGTGGAGAGACTCTGTAACCATAACTGTCCATACAATGCTTTAAGAGGATTATTTACACAGAGTGGTGAGATTATATATATTACATATATTGGGTATTCTGAACCCATTCATGAAAATGTTGGTGTCAGTTTTCTGTGAATCTGGACACGTGGACCGGCTGAACCTCCTTTTGTCAAAAGCACTTTACATTGGAGTTGACGGACAGCCGGCCTTCCTGTTAGCTTTCAGTGTGAACGCAGCCCCCCCCCCCCCCCCCCCCCCTCCCCGTCAACCCATCCACACTGTTAACTCATCCCACAAGGCTCTAGGTGTTTCGGTCACTTACTGTAAGCAAGAGGGAGAGAGAGCCAGAGAGAGTGATGGATGGACGCATGGGAGGAAGGAGGGACGGAGGGGAGGGGCGAGCGGGCAGGAGGGGGGGAGGCGGGAGGGAGGGAGTCGTGGGAACTGGCAGTCACGACTCAGCTTTTGTTTTCTTTTAACAGCTCGTTCGCACATCACGTCTTCAGATGCAGGCAGAAGCAATTTGTCCTCTCCGTCCTCCCCTCTTCCTCCCTCGGCCTTTGAATCATTCTCCAGCTGGGTCCGGTTTTGCTCATGTCGTGTGAGGGTGTCTGTTTGCACGGTTGTGTCTACGTCTGCTCCGTGTGCACCGCAAACACACACACACACACACACACACACACATGCAGCAGCCCCAGGACCTTGACCGATTCCCAGTGGGAAAGCGTGGCGTCTCTCTCCGTCAGAACATCTGGAAGTGGGCATTTTGCAGTCGGCAGTCACTGCACTCTGACTTGATTATATTATCTCGTTGGGGCATGTGTGTGTTTGTGTGGGTGTGTGTGTGTACTTCTTTGTGAGTGTGTACGCAAACACAC
>CM070099.1:10714064-10739064 GCA_036178185.1 Liparis tanakae | reverse complement strand
GCCTTTCTATCTATTTGGTTCCTGTTGTCTCCGGTGCGTCCAGCCTGCTCCTCTAAGTGGTTTTGAGAGCGCAAATGTGTCTGAGGTTCCCCGCACCCTGTTCCCGGTGTGAGTGTGTGGTGCATATATGCATATATGCATGTTTGCTGGCTTGTGTGCAAGCACCTCGTACACACAGTGTATCGTGTGTGTGCAGCTCCTTGCCGTGCAGCGTACTGTGTCGGCATGTTGTGTCACCTCCATAGACACCCAGTCAGCATGCCTGCTAATCCACCTCTACAGCAGTGTGTGTGTGTGTGTGTGTGTGTGTGTGTGTGTGTGTGTGTGTGTGTGTGTGTCGTGGCCTATATGTGCCAATGCAACATTTGACAGCACAGATGAATCAGACCGAGCTGAACATGAAACTCATGTCTGACCTCACAGCGCTGCTTCTCTTTACACTTCCATCTAATTGAAGGTCCTTTGTCAAGAGACACACACACACACACATACAAACCCACACACGCTGACGGCGATCATTAGCGTGTGTGGTAAGCCTCCGAGGCTGCGAGGGCCTTTTAGCTGAAACCATGTCTTTCTTTCTCTCTCTCCCTGTCTCATTGTTTTCTCGATGCCCCCCCTCCCCCCTCCGTCGCCCCACAGGCCCGACCAGAGGCTCTAGGAGTGCCACTTAGCCAACACGCCGCTTCTGGCACCGGGGGGGCTTGTGTGCTACCGTTGGACTGAAATAGATAGAGACTGCTCTCCTACACGTATTAAGGTTCAGCAACGTTGAGCATTTTTACATCCGGGGGAATTTGGTTGTGTCACAATAGTTAGACGCGGTGTACATTGGGCTTGATCGATTGACATATTGATTGATTGATAGAGTTAACACCAGCCCAAACCAAGCGGACGGTCTGACAAAACGATCCAGTTAATCCGGAGCGAGCAGCTTACGGATGAAAGTGACCTGATATATACATCAATGCTGTACAGTTCTCTAACATGTTCTCTAACATGCATGTGTGGGTTCTCCTGCGTGTTCAGATATTTGAACTCGGAGCACCAATTAACCCTTTGGGCCCTGGCTACCCAGACACACACACGCACAGCCAATCTTTAAGTCACACCTCTGACCCTTACATCTATAACAAGGAGTGACTCAACTCCAGCAAGCCGGAGGCCTGCTGATATAGTCATAGTCATGCTGCCTGCTCAACACAATGTTATACTTTCTTCTTTTTTTACTTTTGGTTCAGCTCACGTCAGAATTTGAAAAGTAAACGTGTGTGTGTGTGAGTGTGAATAATGCAGCAGTTCTGCGAGCAAAATGGACTTTGTCTTTTTTTTACAGCCATTTGTTTGTAATACGATGTTGCAGTCGTACCAGCATCTCAACGTTTTGCTGTGATTTTTGAGTTGAGAAAAATAACGAATGATGTGTAGATCATTTAGAGCCTGATGGTTATGCTATTTGTGAAGACAACATCTGGGGGAATAAATCCCTTAAGAGAATACCTTTTGATGTTCAGGATTGGTTTTATTTGTCTACAGCTCACTATATGTATTGGTATAGATTTTTCTCAGGGTTGGCTTGACAATATCAAAAGCGTCCTTATATGATTTTCTTTCCGAAGCCTTGTGGGTCCTTCTCCGTCTCTTCGGTGGTGCAGGCTCAAGGCGAATGGACCTCTTGGTGTGACCCTGCTTTTGTGAATAGACTGCTCACTGTCCTGGCGGGGTCTGCTCTTTGTCGATCCACAATCATATCCTCCATTATCCCATGTGTGTGTTTGTGTGTGTGCATGTCAGTCATATTTCAGAGGCATAAAAAGCCAGTCAGTGGGGTCAGTCGGTCGCCAGCCTCACACCCCGAGTAGACATTGGGTCTGACACATTGTGTATATATATACACACATACACATACACACACACTCACACACACCCTTTCACTGTCCTTCACTAGAAGACATATGGAGCATAACTAATGGCTTCATAAAGACACACATAGACACACTGTAGATACATTTTTGTCCAGCAGCCACCATTGTGTTAATGGTGTTAGCCAGAAAAGACAGTTATTTTCTTTTTTTCGCAACAGATGTGGCTCCGTGCTCCCAGACCCTCATCTGACCCAAATACTGTCAAATCACAAACACACAAACACGCACGTATACTGTCTTGTGTCTCTCACCCAGTATTTGATCCCAGGTCAAATAAATAATGAATTTGAATAAAGTACAGTCATATATATGTATCCGATTTAAAATGTACATATTATTATTACGCTATGTTATATATTTTATTAAATTGATTTTTTTTGTACATTCGGGAAATCAATATCAAATCATTCCAAAAGATGATAATAATGTGTTCTTAACATGATAGCTACTTATAGATTAATGTCAAGTTGTCTCATTAACTTGCATTCAAGTTTTTTAGTTTGATTATTTTTCCTGTTGGATTGGACGGAGATGCTCTTCTCAACACACACACACACGCTCCAACAGACACATAGACATCACATATTGAATGGAAATGTCCACAGCTCTGGAGTGGAGCTCTTACTGTTTGTTTGTCTGTCTGTCTGTGTGTGTGTGTGTGTGTGTGTGTGTGTGTGTGTGTGTGTGTGTGTGTGTGTGTGTGTGTGTGTGTGTGTGTGTGTGTGTGTGTGTGTGTGTGTGTGTGTGTGTGTGTGTGTGTGTGTGTGTGTGTGTGTGTGTGTGTGTGTCAATGCCCCATCAGGGCACCAGTCCAGGCGTCTGTCTTCTCGTCAGCCCACATCACTGTCAGAGAGCCGTTAATGAGGGGCACATTTACTGCTACATTAAGGAAATGTCACTACGCACACACACACATGACCTGCTCTACTTCTGGCTGTGTTATCAGTCCTTTATGCTGACCTAACAATTTAATGAATATAGACCAATTCCTCTCAGAACTTTTCTGTGACTCAGTGGAGTCAATTCCCAAATATAACCACCATTAACCTCACTCAAGGACTAAATGTACACATAAACTTTTATCTTGTGTTTACAGCACAGGATATTATATTTTTACAGTGGATGGTCTTGGTCATCGGGGATACTAGTAGTTGATTGTTTTCCCCCACAGCACCCTCTGGAAGTCTGCGCTCGTGCTCCAACCATTATTATCATCATGAATTAATCTGCTGACCACTGACTCTCATGATTGATTGATTCAGTTGTTTGGTCAATCAAATATATACATTAAAAAACATTATATAGATATAAAAATAATGCTTCAATTAGTGCATGTAAAACCAAACTAGACCGAATAGAAAACAAACCAAAAGTCAGAGATCATGTGAATATTGCCATTTGATCCAGTAAAAGTTGACTTACTAAACAGTCACCCTCTGGCAGAGATGGGTGATCTATAGCAGTTCTACTATCATGTACTTCCTGCTCTTTCATACACGTTCTGGGTGAAGCCACCTCCAGTTCCCAGAGCTGACGAGCCACCGGGCGCTGGAGGAGCGCCGCGACTGATGACTTTGTTTGTCTGTGTGTGTTTGAACCAAAGGAAGTGAGCCGACGTGAAAGGATTGGCTAAGAAGAGACATAGGTCACTGCTGAGGTCCCAGACAAGTCCACTCATCTAAGCGTGTGTGTGTGTGTGTGTGTGTGTGTGTGTGTGTGTGTGAGTGAGTGTGCGCACTTGACAGATTACAAACCCAAATGCTGTCACAGTGTTGTGTTACTCTCACGCCTCTGTCACTGTGACTCACCCTGTGTGTGTGAGGATGTGTCTGTATGTGTGTGTTACTCATTGACTGGTGAGAGCCCTGGCTTCATTGACATGACATTTGTCTCTGCTGCTCTTTCCAGTGTGATTTTCTTCACTGCTATCTTTACACTTGCTCCATTCTTTTGGTTTGACTCTGATTTTTCCTAGAAATATATAATCAAAACTGGAATCACTGCGGGCAAACTAATAAATAGAGCCATCGCTGTTTTATTTTTTGATCTCCTCCCACCAACCAGAATCAGTGGCGGGTATATATATATATCAAAAAGGTGGTGGCGCTTCAATCAAACTCCAATATGTTGTCCTTCGCGTCGAAAGGAGTCAGTTGAGGTGGTTCGGGTATCTAATTGGGATGCCTCTGTGATGCAGGAGGGATTATATCTCCCAGCTAGCCTGGAAGCACCTCGGGATCCCCCAGAGTGAGCTGGAACGTTTTCCGGTTGAGAAGGAAGTCTGGGTTAGGGTATTGCGTCAATAAATACCATACCTGTACTGATACTAAAACTAATAGAGTACTTTATTTTTTTATTTTTTTATTCAACAATCTGGCATTAAATTAAAGAACGCTTGTGTTGATTAGCAGCAAGAAACAATATACATGCAATTTATTGTATTTTGACTGGAGAAGTTGCGGTGCTGCATGGTACTTTGCTAATATCTTAATGGTCGCTACCTTAAAGATATTTAGTGCCATTTAAGGCCAGTATCTGCCGTCTGCCTTGAACCCGCCGCACGGTTCCCCTCTCCTGTTATATTTCGATATGCTTCATGAGTTCAGAGGTAACTTTACTTTTTAGTTCCTGTTGCATCGTCTTCCCTGACAAATCTGAATGTCCAGCAGGACGCCGCTACCGGGCTCGTGTTTAATACAGCAGTATTCGATGTGCTGATATCATTGATAATGTATGATGAAATATAGACTGTCCACAACACCCTGACTGCAACCGTCAGTGTGCGTCTTTGTCACACAGCTCCTTCTGCGTGCTGTGGCTGACGCAGGTCAGGTAGCCATGAGGGTCAGTGTTGAGCCATTTGTTTTTGCCTGCATTACTTTAGCATAGCGCCTCACCCTCCTGCTTTTCTTTGACGGAGCGATAATGCTAATCACGCAGTGGCTCACTGCTATTTGCCTCGACTGGTTAGCGTTAGCCGAGCATAGCACGAGCCACACTGTAGTAAGTGGGCTGTGGTGGCAGGTCTAATGCTAATGAGAACATGAATTGTGATTAGTGAGTCACCGCCTCATGTGTTGGCCTGGTGGACTAGTGCTGGGTCACTGGCCACCATTAGCATCTAACTCTTATTGGCGCTAATATACTGAACATATCAGTTGTGACATTATTCACCCTGCTCACACACACACACACACACACACACAAACAGGCAGGCACACACATAGGCGCGCGCTGTGAAGCCAGTTGTGTGTGCTCACTTGGCCACATTGAAAGTCTGTGGCGCATGCACAGGGCCGTTTGACATCCGCCTCTTGCACTGTGGCATTAAATTAGTGGTCGCGGCGCTGGACAAATGCTAGAATATATGCGCGTTTTAGCAAACACACACACACACACAAACGCTCACAAATGGAGATATGCATGACAACACAGCTCCCAGGTAACAGTGCTTACTATTCGGAAACGAAACAGGTTTATTCCCAGCCTCCGTTAGTCATGTAACCCGGTGCTGACATGAGTTCCTGTTGTACTTTCCCCCGCTGCCCCCTCCATCTGGAGGATAGTGAGTAATTAGAAGCAGATGGAGCTGAGACTAGAGTAGTCAGACTGTTATTTTAGCCCTCTGCACAGCCACTTTTATGCCCTCTCTTTTCCTCTCAGGCCTGTATTCCAGATTCATACACTAATTCCTGACCTTAACACAACACGGCAGCCTTAATATTGAATATGTTCTCGTGATCGCTACAAGTTTAGGCACTTCTTGTCTTCAAAACACACCGAAGGTTTATAACGGAGACTGCAGTGTGCTTTGTGGTTGTTGTAAGAAAGAGAATTACATCATGGGAAATGGGAATTGTTGCTTTCATTAGGTCACCCCTTGCGTTCAGGCCTACATCCCATTTTGACATCAAAGGGTTCCTAAAAACCACTGACACCGGATCAGCTTTTACTCATTTCCTTCAGCGTCAAGATTAAGATCAAAGAGGTTTCTAATCTGACTCCAGGTCAGCACCTAATGGCAACTAGTACTTTACCCTCTTCACCCTCATAGTGACAGCCTCCTCTTCTGCAACAGTGGATTGGGTCATAAGAAAGCCAACAAATAACTAGTATTCCTGCAGAACAAGAGTGTTACACTCACACACAGCTGATTCAAGTTTTTTTTTTAAGTACTATATTATTTAGGATCACTTCTTAGTGGGACTTAAAAATTGGATTTCAACTGTAACAGAACTTTAAACAAGTTTAAATGCTAAATGATTACAGAACAAATTAAATAACAAGGATATCAAACTAAAAATATAATGTTTGAAGTGAGGGAAATACAATGATTCAGTGGGGAAAAGTATCCATTCTTAGAGTTACAGTACACGAAATCCCGGTTTTGATTAGCTTTTGGACCTTTATCGCATGCCGTACCGCTCTCTGCCTATCCCACATTTATACACTCTGGCAAATACAGTTGAATATAAAAAAAGAAGAAAAAATGCAGTATGTATATTCCCAAGCGAGCGAAATGAGGGAGCACTACCTCCACCAACCTCTTGACGCCCAGCAAACCACCCCATCACCAGCAGGGTAAAAGGGCAACTACAGCCTCATGCAGTGTGTGTGTGTGTGTGTGTTGTCTGTATGTTTGTGTGTGTGTGTGTGTGTGTGTGTGTGTGTGTGTCTTTGAGGGCGTGAGCGTGTGTGCTTCTGCGTTTCCACTCTAGGTTACAGTACTTCCAGCTCATCTCCTTTTACAAGGCGAGGCCATTACATAATTACCACTGTCAATTAGATCACATCCTGTGCGGCAGTGCCGGCTGAAGCCATGTTAATTAATCATTGGTCCCCAGAGAAGGCTTGCGCCCGCTGATGTCATGGCCATCGTGACCACAGTTGGCGAGAATTACGGAAAACGCCTGTCTGTCACTACACTGTAGTGACTACAGGGAGACGGGGAGGGAATTCCTCACATTGCCTTTGATACTACGGGAGTCTAGGCAGTGTGTGAAAGTGCTGGTTTATGACTGTTTATTCTCAACTGTAATAGTTTTTTTTTCTTATAGCAGCTGTTGATAGCCTGTATTTGTTTCTAAAGTTGTGTAAAGCCTTCAGTGTCTCCAGAGGGAGCTGTGTGAAGTCTGAGGAATGGCCTCAATCTGAGGGCGTGTAGTTCGAAGGAAGTGAGCTCCCCACGCCGCTGCTCATCCAGAGGCTCCAGACTTCGAGTGTCACTCCTGAATCTCTGACTGTCGGTTGTCGTGTTGCATTGTGGTTAATGGAGGTGGGTCGGTTGAAAAACTTTTTTTCAATTTGAATTAATTTGTTTAGTGTTCTGATATTGTTGTATAGCCTTAAATCTACTGTTAGATGTTTTGTTAAGATTACTTTGAGCAAAATGCTCCGATTGAATTTGAGTTTCCCCTCTGTAACGCGCTGTACATATCTATAACATAATATAGTGCTGCCTTTGTCGAGGTTGAAGGGGGCAAAACAAGTTAGCAGTCTTGGTTTGAATGTCGAAGCCTCCCTGTACATTATACTCTACATTTTGAATATGTCCGTTCTGCACTGCTCGTCCCTTAACCTCCGTTTTGCAAAGTTAGCTATGAGGTTATTAAATCGACAACGGGCCCAACACTTGCCTCATTCCTCGTGGGGACGAATGCTGTTGGTAAATACCATGTCAATACCACAGTGATCTGTCAGTGTCATCCCAGTGTGGTTGTGTCTACACGCTCTTTGTCGTGTCGTTGCATCACTGTTGCAGACGTGGTGCAGCATGGAGCTTTGATTAATCTCCAGTGTGTGTGTGTGTGTGCGTGCTGTCATAATCCTCCAGTGCCATGATCAAAGCAGGTAGGCCTGTGGTCACACACTCACTCACGCACACACACACACACACACACACATAGGACAGACAAACATTCCTCCAAACGGTTGTTACATGCCAGAGTCAAATTAGTCCATGGGTTTTTTAAGTGGCACAAAAGGTTCAAATTAGAGACAGAACTTTGAAGCCGTACAGTTTGCAGGGATAGTCTGTAGCCCCTCGTGGTTTTGGCCTCCATATCATTCCCTCAGAAAAGAACATGTTCACATCAAAGGTTAACTGGGGCATGTGTACTGTAACTTGTCACCAGCATAGCCCTGATTTCCAAACAGCAGGGAATTGGGACAGAATGGTATGTGGGCCAGGAAGAAGCACAGTTTGTAATTACATCGGGATCTGTGGGTCGCTCTCAAGCCCTCTGACTGCATATTATAGATGGAGGTTGGTAATTTGATGAAAAACACATAGATTATCGTAGATCATGTTCATATAGTAAGGGCTCACCTCGAGAATATCCATATAATGGTGCATGTTGGGAGCCAGGACTGCTGCATTAGTCAGTCACTCTGTGGTATTAGTTTATGAGTTTATCCCACAGTGGGGTTATACTCAATAGGGTTCCATATCGCTTTGAACCATGAAGCTCCCAGTCACAACGATAGGATTGAGGGCTGACGCTATTGTCACGATTGATTTATCTGCTTATTATTATTATTATTATTATTTGGAATGATAATTAGCATTATCACCATTATTATTATTATTATTATTGTTTTTATTTATTTTATTATTATTATATGTCAGACAATAGCACCCTTGCCCATCCTCCCAATCTGTGGTGTTTTTCAGTGCCCTCTCGGTTTCCTCCTAGGATCACAATTCTCCCGTATTTCCATACATTTCTGGCACATTCGAACACTTTTAACATCTTTTTCCTGATCGCAACCTGTTTCTGTCACTGGAGTATGTGGACAAGACCAATGTTCCTGAAAGTCTAATGGAGCGGCGACACCAAATGAGTACTCAAGCTAATTCCAGACTTCCTGCTAAGAAGAATTCCTGTTTCTGATGGAATGTTTCCAAGGAAAACAGACATCTTTTTTTTCATCAAGCACTTTCTTGAGAATAAAAAGTTAAATTGAAAGTAACATGTTTTATTGTTCCACATATTGTTTTATTGTTTGTATTATTTTTAACTCACCAGAATGCAGTAAACACACTCTCTGAACCTGTGCTTGGATTTCAAAATCCTCCATTCTCTCTTTAAAAGTTGGCCTGTATGGAATAATCCAAATATCCCAGATCCCCAAAGAAAACATTTTTTTCTACTGACCCAGAGATGTACAACATAGGAAACTTCACGCGCTGGCAGGGTAGGACGACCCTAAATAAAACAACTATCTACAACTCTCTTGTGCTTCATTAAACAAATAATCAATTATCCCCAAAACAGGCTGATTGATTTGTTTAATTGCTTCAGCACTAAAATGAAAATGACATATTTATTTATTTACTTCTTTATTTATTCACTAAAATGAATCTACCACCAGCTTTATTTAACTCACATGTGCACAAATGGCTACAAACAGTACAAGTAATGGTCACTCGTTAAAAAATGTGAAAGCCGAACCTGAAAATGAACAAGCAAAAGGAATCTATAGGTCATATGTCCGCCTCGGTGTCCGTGCTGTACGTGTGTTGCTCGGCAGCATATGGAGCCTTAAGTTGATGCTCAGAGCCACAGGCACTCTACCGCTGGTACGGCTAATAGCATGGCACTTAAAATCAGCCATGCTTCATTGTTCAGTAGGCTAAGAGAAGACTGGAGGAGAGAGGACTGCGGTCCGTCTGTGTGGAAACGAAAGAACTGAAATGTGACATTACCAATAGTCTGTTGACTTCTCATGCTGATAAATGTGCAGACATTGAGGCCCAATACATGAGATGCAGGTGGACCTACGGTATAGTTTTCACCCTAATATTTGCCGATAGCCAGGGATTGATCAGAAACACGATGTTTCCTTTTAGCAGGAGACTCAGAAGAAGGGTTTGGTGTCAAGAAAGTTATTTATTGACACCAAACAAGAAAGGCATATATATGGGGCCGACTAGTATTTGGTCATCGTTAAAAAAGTTCCAAATGAGGATTAGCGATTAGAATCATGAGATGACTCCTCACATCTCCACCCCATGCGTGGGCAGCTCCTTCTCCCCTCACCTTTCTCGCTAGTGTTTGTGTGTGCGATGGTGTTATCTCCATCTTCACCTTTCCTGACACTCGTGTGGCTCATCAGCGGCTACGTGAAGTGACAGGCCACATCCTCAGGCAGCTGGCAGGAACTGGCGCGCCGCAAAAGAGCAGCACAACTCCATGAAGAGACACACACACACACACACACACACACCTCAGGCCATTCCCCAGTCTTAATTCCTAAACGCATTTGCTCCAGTTCCTGCTGAGGCGCTGCAGGGGAGACTGTTGGGGGATAGAGGAGGGGCAGGATGCATAGAGGACTAGCTCTTCACACACTATTACCCATAACACACACACACACACACACACATACACACAGAGTAATCTACCACCCCCGACATACACACAGTCAAAGTTGACAGAGCTGAAGGGCTTAGGCTGAAACAGGCTGGTAAGGCCCTGTACAGCCAACACACGCCCACTGGCGAGGAGCTGGCTAAGGTGGCAGAGCCTAGGGACGGCGTACGGCACGCGGCGGTGCAGGTGTCAAAAGACTGACTGGGAGACCAACAGCATCCAATCCAAAGAAAATCTCTGCTTGTACAAGGCACATTTCATTAACTTTGTTGGAAACCATCTGGTTCTTTGATACAGATTCAAAGATCCCAGTTTGTGCACAGAAAGACAAGAATATAGATGTTAACTATGACCTCCAAGTTATTAGAATTCTGGTCAAATTGTCTAATCAATGAGCTTGTATGGTCTTTTTCTTTTTGAAAATTCTCAATAAAATCTTCATCATAATGTGTTCAAACATTATGTTATCATATTTTTTTAGGTTTTAAGAAAACGTTTTTATTATTATCTATTTAAATATATAAACAAAATGTATGTGTTTGTATTTGTTCCAACATGTTTGTATTGAGTCGATTACCAGCCGTATCAGTGATGATCATCATTCATTTAGATAATGCTGTCGACCCCCACACCCTCAGCAACATGACCTCTCAGTTGTGTACCTCCAGGCTGGTGTTGGCCACACTTAACTCCATGGTTGGTTATAATTGATGATCGTCTATAGAACATGATTGATGACATTAGTTCAAAGGCTTCAAATATGAAAAATATCGACCCTATTCTACCTATTTTTCCCCACCAAACCAAATGAGCCTAAAATAGATCCCATCTTTTTTCACCTGATGACATTACACACTTGTGTGTGTAACTCCAAAATTAACCTTCAGATATCACACATTTGTCAAAATTAGCTTCAGCTATTTTTGCCCTCGGCTCGGCCCTCTGGGTTTTGCTGAGGAAGAAGGAGTGAGGGCCAAAGATGAAAGTGTCTGGGGAGCTCAGCAAAATCAAAAACAAATCTCTGGGAGCGTCGGGGTTAATCTCTTTGGCCGTCTAGGGCTTTGAAGTGCCCGAGCATACGGTTAATTGTGAGAGTCGGGATTAGAGAAAGGTGGTAACAATTTAACCCGTGCAACGAGAGGGCTGAAGGCCACTGCTCAGGCCTATCAGGTGTTTGCAGATGTTGTGTTTGCCCCAGGAAAGCGACAGCAAACTCCTGCAGATGATGGAGGCTTACCCGACCCGTAATGCTTTGTTTGCTCAAGCCCCCACCACATTGTAATTGGCTGGGAGGGGGAACAGAAGCCAGCTGATTGGACAGCTGATTCATTTAACTGTTACTATTTTGTATCGTCTGCTGGCCGGGCCGATGAGGGCCTGACTATTATCCATCTCTGCGGGAAGCGATCAAGATTGTAATAGTTTTTCTTTTAAAAGCATAAAAACTAATCGCGTTGTCCTCAGTGTTCTGTTGATGGACCTCCAGATTTTATGAGGACAAGCAACAATGTCAAGTACAGCTCAAAAACCCATATAATCATGACGTCTATTACCCAATGATATGCTTTGCAGATGGGACATGTCAGGACCAGGAGAGCTCAACTGACCCATTCATCCGTTCAATCTCCACGACAAACTCGGAACCAGAACAACTCCTTCAACCAGCAAATATCGTAAATTCAGGGGACAAGGACATTTTCTATTTAGGCAGCTCAATAGAAGTCTACAGGAAGAAATGGTCAAGGTCACTGAGACCTTTTGACAACTGTTGGCCGTTCAAAGATTTCTCACGATTGTCTCATCCGATAAAATTAGCAAGTGAGGACATTTCGGACAGATGAGGATTTAAACAGCAAATAACTGATTGCAACCTCACGGTTATGTTTTCTGTTTCCTTACCCACTAGAGCTTTGAATAACCATAAGGAAACAGTGATTGGGGCTTTGATCAATCTATTTCTTCTTCAAAACCTATATATGGTAGAATAAGTTAGTCTTTTGAATTGCTTTTTGGCGCAAGAGCAAAAGCAGAACAAAACCCAAAAAACTGAAATAGCATGATTTCTACATAATTGACATATTTCTACAAGTGTCAGACATCTAAAGTGTGCGTAAAGCCTGTCTATAATCTGCTGATGTTGCATCTCTCTGGTGGAGCAGTATTGTCGTATCCTGCTCGGTGTTGCCTTTGAGCGATGCGTTGCTTGCAAACACACATGCTGTATTACTGCCAGGTTGTGTTGTACCTGCCTTCGTTGTCTCTTTCGTTCATGCTTATCCTGATGGTCTAGACAGCCGTTGTCCGTTTGTTCCTGCTGTGGTATGTTTGAGACTAGCTGGTACTGATCCCAGCTGCCAACTCTGCTTTCTTTTGCTTCTCTTCAGGTAAAACAGGGTATGTCCAGAGTTTACATTTAGAATGTCTCCGTTCCACCTGGCTGCATTTATGCTGAGCAACTTCAACCTTTCGATGCATCAGAATCTGTCCTGTGGCCTGTCAGGATACCGTATACATCTTTATGTGGCCACAGGGTAGGCAACAGTCTGTTTATCTGCTGTAGCTGGCTTACCCAATATAAATGAGCAAACATAAGGAAATATAAACACCTTAACTGTAAGCGTGCGAGCTGATTAAACCCCATCCATTGTTTCATGCCAATAGCTGTAAAATAAGTTGTTTAAGGGCATTTATAGTGGCAATTTAGTTCCCACCCCCTTCTCCTCCGTCTTTCACTTGAAAGAGCAACAAATAAACTAAATTGATCTATGATATTGGACAATCATGCATAACCCAGTATTCTATTCATCCTCATGTTTCTTGTACATGTTGTGAACATTTGTACACAGTATTGCACATGGTACCTATCGTTAGGATATTAAGTTAGAAAATAAGTGAGGGATAGGTCAACAGATTACTCAAGAAAAACACACTTAATGCTCCACCTTTTCTGGCTCACTTAATCAGCCCTGCATTTGCACTCAACATTTGCTTTGGAAATGAACCATTTGTTGCAGAATTGTTCAATAGGAACACACTTCCAACAAATGTTGAACTAGACATGATTAGTGAACAGCTCCGTCCAATGCTGTTGATGACAGCAAGCTCAGAACAAGTTTCAGTAATGCTTCAGTTTTGATTTCTACTGGTGCTCACTAGTCATTCATGTGAACCTGTGATCACATTGTACTAGGGATACACAGGTGGAACATCACAAATTGAGTAAAAGGTTTCACGTAAATGGAGAATGATCCATGAACGTCTACGCTTACACCGGGAATGTAATGCCGAGGTGTCCCTGATCAGGAATTATTGAACAAGGGGGACGCCAGGCGGTTTCATTCCTGATCATGGACACCTTGAATAGCATCTTCCTCCTCATGCCGTGGTTACTTGCCAAAGAAATATGAGTTCTTCACAAGCCACCACTCCGTTTCCCTGCCCGTTGGTTTGCTAGTCCCGCGAACAAAGGTTCTACATGGTTCTTGTGTCGTGGTAATGTTCCCTTCGTCTTCGTCCCCGGACCACTATCAAAACATTCACAAGATCTCGAGGAGCATAATGCTCATCTGAAGCTAACATTATGCAAGCTCGAGTCAAAGTCTGTTGACACTATGTTTAACAAAACCAGCGAGCTGTCCTGCCTTCTCATCGTCTCCAAACCAATATCAAGATGTTGACGAATAAATATGTGAACAGGATGTGATCCAAAGTGTCAGCCGGTTCAAAGGGGCTGTGTTCTTCTTGCAGCTTGTGTGTTCCAGTCTCCACCCTGTGGTCTTCAGAGGAGGTTGTACATTGTTGTACATTTTGATATTCAAATTCATTGTTTGAATTTTATGCAGCCCCCTATTTAATTTCCAATGGTTAACAGACATTTGTACTGGAACTACGTATATGTCCTTTATCAGGAATCGGTGCAGCCAATCACTATTGAGTATTTACCCTGTCCATGAATGTAGCGCAGCTAACCGTCTCGTATGGCCATCGGTTCAGTACAAACATGAACACTGATGTGTGGGGCCATCGTTGTGCTGTGTAGGTGGTCGTGACAGATGTCCCTGGACCGGCTTTGTGTTCACGCGTTCAAGGAAGTGAGGCTGAGTCTCATTTAAGGCGTCTGAGTCTCGTGTTTGATTGGCAGGACAATGTAGACGGCCGCGCATGACCCGACCCCCTGCTGGGATGGACAGAGGGCTGCGCTAAAACAGGCTGCCAGTTACACCTCCATCTTGGCCTGGCAGGGGGCCAATATAGCTTCTTAGTTGAAAATAAGAGGTTAGTTTGTCAATGCCATATACGTATTATGTGGTGAATATGGTGCAGTTACTTTGATTAGACACTTGAAAAATGAAAAAAGTCAATAAAATAGACAATTTAAAAAAAAGAAACCTATACTATACAAAGAAAGTATTTGTTGGACAGTGATGTGACATTATATTGCATTATGTTGTGCAGGTTAACATAATGCTGCTCTTAATTTTAAATAATAATGTGTCTTTGCACTAGAAACCATTTGGGCATTTGTACCAGATTTAGTGGAAGACTATATATGTGGAATACCATAAAACACATCAACACATCAACACAAATGAGGAGTGGTGACACCCACTATCATTGTCTCTCCTCCTCTTCCCCAGTTGACCCGGAGGAGCCTGGCAGCATCTTAGGTTGAACATAATAGCAGCATCGACCCGGTTGTTTGGTGTCAGTCTAAAGATGTCAGCGCGGCACGCTGCCGCTCTGGCACCACCTGGTCCGTTTAGCGGAGGCTTTCATTCACACCGAACAGCGTCAGAGCCGACTTCACTAGTGCGTCTCTCCTCCTGATGTCTCCCATTCGGTTCTTTTCATTTTCACACCGGCTTTTCATTCTTCTTTTTAACGTACATTTTCAGTCCCTCATCTACATTTTAGCGTGGAGTATTGACTGATTAACTAATACATGGCTTTAAGTGGAAATATGTCTCTTTCTTAATTTTTTTTACACCACCCTTTTATTGTTCACCTGTGATGGCTTCAAAGGCAATGGCTGGTTTTCCCAGCTGTGTTTTATTGTTTGGTCTTAAATTAGCATTATAATTTATTTATTTTATTTTAATAACCATCTTCTTCTTTCTTCTTCATTTTTGTTTGCACAATTTGTACTTCTTACACCTCCCATGTAACCCCCCCTCCGCCTCCCCTCCTCCCCCTCCCACTGAGGGTGTTGTTTGTAAAGCATTATAATTTATAACGGAGCTGAGTGGATTTAATTTCAGTGCACAGGGGCTCGCCAGCAGGGCGCCAGCCTGCAATCAGGGGAATCAGCAGCTCACACAGGGCCTTCAAACACACACACACACACATACACATACACACACACACACACACAGCAGACCCCCACAAGGAGCCAGCTAGAATGGAAAGTATTATCAGTGGCCACAAACAGACAGTGTTTCTCGTCACCCAACTCCCTGGATGCTCCCTCTGCAGCCCGGCACCTTCTCAGCTTCACTTTCAAGCCTGATGCAGCTGCTCTCTCTCTCTCCTATCTCTCTCCTCTCTCTCTCTCTCTTTTCCCCTCTCTTTCCCTCTGCAATTCCTCTGTCTGTGTCTGGCTTACATTATCTGCATCCTCCTCCCCCCCTTTCTCTCCCTCTCTCCCTCTCTTACTCATTGTCTCTCATTACCACTCATTACCTATTTGTTGGGGGGGGGGGGGGCTTTCTCATCAGGGACTCTGTTGCCTTCCAAAGACAATCAAGGTTCACCAGGAGGTCAAATCCAACTATTAGTCCTCCCTTGTCCCTGTCAAATATTTGCCTTTGTCCCTCCCTCTCTCCATCCCTCCTTTTCTGCCCCAGGGGGGGGACATTTCTTTTCCACCCTACCCATTTGCCAGTTGCAATTTCCCCTTCATAAATCCTGCTTCTGTAGCAAGCTGTGCCAGACGGTGGGATGATCCTTCCCTGCAGAAGGTCAGAGACCGAACAAGAGGAGGAGGAGGAAAAGACAATGTTTCTCTTTAGCCAGTCAATTTGCTTTGCATTGGACACAATTGTCAATTGGATAGTGACAAGAGATAGCTTACATGAGACTTGGAATTAGACGTACAGTACTTGTTTTGATTCAAAGTTTCTCCTCAAATTAAGTGTATGAGATCTGAAACCTTCGACTGCAGAGCCAATCAGTTACCAAAGGGCAACAAGGGCAGCACTCCATCTGTGAAAAACCCATTGAGGATCAAATTCATAGAGACATTCTGCTTCGGTTCATTTAAAAAAAAAGATTCTCTGACAAGTATCTTGATAGTTTACGGTGCTCAGGATTGTAATAAGCAGTTCTCTGCAATAAAAACAACGTCTCTGCTGTGTACAATAAGCCCATTTTGGCTCTGTAACCTTTCAAAACTTAGTTTGAATCACATTTCAAAGTTAAGAAACAAACTGTGGTTGGGGGGTAGGACCTTAGTTCAACTTTGGGAAACGTTTTGATTCTTTCTTCTTTTTTTTAATGAAAAAATCAGGACTAACCCCCAGAAAAATGTTGACATTGTATATGTCTGCAAACCAATCATATGATGATTGTCAATTGTGCAGAGCATGAGCGTTTTCAGATTAAACAACTGTTATTGAAAGGTACTACGGGGAAATTGTGCGTGTGGTGTACGGGTCAAACACAGGACTCTCACCCAGCAGACCGCTGCTTGTGTCCTGTGTGAAACCAAAACGTAGACTTTGTGCTTCGTTGCACTTGTGTATGTTTGACACGTAACATTATATAAAAAAGGGCGGTAGTATTTATTTACCCTCCTTACGCTTTTCTACGGTTACATTATTAAATGACCTAGTTACAGCCGAGTTGTGTTACATTGTTAAAGTGGGACAGATATTCCTTTACATTTGTTCATTTTATTCAAACACAGATTATAATCTTTTTCTAACCTTAACAAAGTTGTTTTGCTGCCCAAATCTAACTTATGGTTTCACAGTATTAATCATGTGGCAAGTGTGGTACAAGGCTAAACGTTGACATCCTGCTACTTTTTGCAGGATCGAACAATCATTTGAAATGACGTCAACACCAAACAGTGGCTCTTGTATCATAATTATTTCTCTGAAACAAGCGATACGATTACATGTTGTGCTTTTATTAAAGCCCTTTCCTCCTGTACAAAAAAACCAACAACACCCAGTAACATCTGGCTTTTGTCTTTAGTGCAAAAGGTTCATTCATTCCCGGGAAAAATGAATTTGCAGTAGTGATTTGTCGGCTCCAGCGGCGTTTGGCAGTGATGGAAACATGACACCTGAATGGACACGCTAATTATTTTTATGTTCTGGTGCAATGCTTTGAGAAGCGTATTGAAGTGAATATATAATATACATTAAATCAAAAGGCATAAATCAGAAATAGCAGATGTAATCAAATAAGTAACCCCCTTAACAATTGCACTGTTTACTAGCTGTGCTTCTGCTGCATCGGCAAGTCTGTGACATGGAACCCGACACACCGCGGCTCCTCCGTGTTTAAGAAGCTGCCTCGAGACGCTGATGGTGGGAAGAGGGTATCACGTTAAGATGTGCGGCTCCTCCGCCGTCGCCGTTGCCAGCTGTACGGCTCGTTTTTCAGCGCTGCGCATCACTAAATCTCACCTCATCTTGTATTAGTTTGTTGTGCTTTATCCTCTGGGATGCAGATAGTTTTAATCTGAGGCCTCAGCCACTGTGTTGTTCTGTTCCTGCTGTTATATTAGGATGATTGGACATCTGCTGTGGGGGTGCTAAGCTGGGAACACTCGTCCAATCTCCAACTGGACATTTGTCTGTCGCTGCAGCAGCAGCATCGTTACCGAGCGTGTGAACGGTGCAGAAAACACCCAGGGTGGGTGCTTCATCAGAAACGGAAGAGTGAATGAATATGCAGCAATGGACTGAACATTCAGCATATTGTTGCTGTACGCTTTTGGAAACTGAGCTCCATCCTTCTCCATTTGGTATAATTAATACTGCGCCACTGCAGCCATCTTGCTTTGCTCGCCTTTATCTAACCCCAACAACGACTGCGAGAAAGGCTTTATGAGCTCAGAAGAATAACACGCAGAAACAGCATACACGCGATGCAAAAGGTTTGGCATCTAAAAGCCACAATTAGCTGATTTATATTTGCTGGATATTTCTGGACCACATGAATTGGACAGGAAGCAGGTCATTTCTCTCCCTGTTACGTTCCCCAGCAGCAAAGGTTCAGAGGAAGGGCTCATCTCATAAAGGCTCCAACATGAGCCTTTTTATTTGTGGATACCTGACCCCCACCCGCCTGTCTTTACAAGAATGAAACGGTGTGCCCTGGATTAGTCATTTGATGTCAGCAAGGTAGAGATGAAGGGTGAAGTTTGGCATTATTTAAAATGATTTGTGTTGAGGAGTTGAGCCTAATGTGTCCAGGGTACAGAATGAACTGGCGTTCACAGAACAAAGATTTTAAAAGATAAAAGTGAAGAAAGAGGAGGTTTGGGTAATGACATCATAGACATGTTGCTGGATAGAAACACGCTGTTTCAGCTCACTGAGCATGAACAAGGACAACCATGAGGAATGACGAAATCATTCAGTGCAGACACCAAAAGACAAAGCTGTAACAGTGTTGATATGATTTATTCTTGACATTTTGAAACCGGATACATTGATACTGGGCAATGACCCTCATCACAAGGGAAATACAGCTTGTGAATAGCAGATCATTCACCACTACCTGTCACTGCTGGTGAATATGACACACAACATACAACAATAGTATGTTGTTGTTGTTGTTGTTTTTATAACCGACTAGTTCACTCAACTTACACACATGTTCTCACTCCCAGTTCATCCAGCAGCACCTGGTCAGTTTACGTTAGAGTTAGCCAAATTCTTGGTGCGCCCCGTGCAGACACCAAAGGCTAATTAAGAAGAAGGTATTTGACAAGTTAGGAGAGAAGAACATCAATATTTATTCAGATTTTCTCACTTATCTCTAGCGGTATCTGGCCACGCAGATGGTTTTAGTTTGATCTGTTCAGGGTCCACGAGATCTTTTTGCATAAATAGTGTCCATTTGACTCTCTATAATCCACAGAACACACAATCTACTGTTTGTCGTCTTTGGGTCGACTTGTTTGGAAGAAGGTAGCTCTGATTGAAACAGTGTGCACTTCCATTGGATTGTGGCTGAGGGAGAACTCTCAACCTGGTCAAATAAAACCATCTGGATATCCCGAAGTAAGTGAATGTCCATGTCCCAACCAGACCCCAGACGATGACAACATGTCCATGCTTTGTACATACAACATGTAACAGTGCACACGTGTTGCTGCTATTGAACATGACGAAGAGATCAGTCAGTCACTGTGGATCGACTCTGCTGGTGTGCTGGCATACAGACCTCAAATAGAATTGACCCGTCATTAATGACATTGAAGTAGTTCCACCTGTGCTTCTCCTATGTCTGCGCTGCATTTCTTACTTTACATTTTTTGTCGTTGCACAGTTGTCGCTGTTTTCCTGAAAACGACCCACCATTTGGTTTGAAGTTGCTCCTAATGACCCTCTTTTTGACTCCCTCTCTCTCCTTGTTACTTTCTGGAGTGATTCATTACTGTGGGAGACCCTCTCCTCCAATCATATTTGTTTATTCTGACAAACCTGAGTGTCGCCCGGCAGATTGCGGCTGCCAAAATCCTTTCACTGCCAAGGAAGTAAATCTAATGACCTTCGTTGCTTTGCCAACTTCTAAAGAGTGTGTGTGTGTGTGTGTGTGTGTGTGTGTGTGTGTGTGTGTGTGTGTGTGTGTGTGTGTGTGTGTGTGTGTGTGTGTGTGTGTGTGTGTGTGTGTGTGTGTGTGTGTGTGTGTGTGTGTGTCGCTAGTAGCTGTACAGAGTTGTAGTTGTTTCATTTAAGTCAGAGTTATGAAGTGCTATGGAGCCCTTTTAGGTTTGAACCTCCCTTGGCAGCAGTTAGGATCTATATTACAAAGGTTAGACGGCTTTACAGTCATCATTTTCTTTTTCCTTCTTTTGCGCGCATGTACACACACACAGTCACACACACAGACACACACACACACACACTTGAATGAACCTGCATTGGCCATGGCCTTTATACATGAGCTATACTCAAATTTAATCAAAAGTCCTAATGGGTTCTGTGTGGGACGCCCCCCCCCCTCCCTGTGTGTGTATGTGTGTGTGTGTGTGTGTGTGTGTTTGTACGTAGGCAGGCCAAAGGGGGCCTTAGAGGCAGCAGCGGTTGATTGGAGGGCACATGTGTGATGTGGCCGAGAGATCAAACACACACTTGATGAATGTGAAAGCGGAGGGGGCGGCGCTCCTTTTCACCGGTTGTGATCAAGGTTGGGGTGTTCTCGGTTCACTACACACACACGCACGCACGCACACACACACACACACACACACACACACAGTTATTTCACAGTCACAGTAGAAATGCTGGTCCAGCACATTTATATTTTTTCCATTTATCTACATTTCTGCTGTTTGTGTGTGCGTGAGTGTATGTAAGAGTGTGTGGTGTGTGTATGTGTGTGTGTGCATTTGTGTGTCTGTTGGTTTGTGAGCTTGTTGCCAGTAATGAGGTCAATCTCCTGTGTGGAGCTAAAACCTCTGTGTGTTTTTATCTCTGTTACATGGCTGCGGATTATTCTCATCACTCTCAACACCACTTTCACTTTGGCTCTCATCACACTCCCTCACCCCTCTCCCTCACCCCTCTCCCTCACCCCTCTCCCTCACCCCTCTCCCTCACCCCTCTCCCTCACCCCTCTCCCTCACCCCTCTCCCTCACTCCTCTCCCTCACTCCTCTCCCTCTCCCACCTCTCCCTCACCTCCCTCCCTCACCCTCTCCCTCACCTCCCCTCCTCCCTCACCCTCTCCCTCACCCCCCCTCCTCACTCTCCCTCCCCTCCCCACCCCTCTCCCTCCCTCCCTCACCCTCTCCCTCACCCTCCCTCACCCTCTCCCTCACCTCTCCTCACCCTCTCTCCTCACCCTCCCCTCACCTCTCCCTCACCCTCTCTCCCTCCACCCTCTCCCTCACCCTCCCTCCCTCCCTCACCCCTCTCCCCCTCACCCTCTCCCTCACCCCTCTCCCCTCACCTCCCCCTCACCCTCTCCTCCCTCCCACCCTCCCCCCTCACCCCTCCCCCTCACCCCTCTCCCTCACCCTCTCCCTCACCCTCCTCCTCCCTCCCTCTCACCACTCTCCCTCACCCCTCTCCCTCACCCTCTCCCTCACCCTCTCCCTCACCCCTCTCCCTCACCCCTCTCCCTCACCCCTCTCCCTCACCCCTCTCCCTCACCCCTCTCCCTCACTCCTCTCCCTCACCCCTCTCCCTCACCCCTCTCCCTCACCCTCTCACCTCTCCTCACCCTCCCCTCCCTCTCCCCACCCTCTCCCACCCTCTCCCTCACCCTCTCCCTCACCCCTCTCCCTCACCCCTCTCCCTCCCCTCTCCTCACCCCTCTCCCTCACCCCTCACCTCTCCTCACCCCTCTCCCCACCCCTCTCCCTCCACCCCTCTCCCTCACCCCTCTCCCCTCCCCCCTCTCCCTCCCCCCTCTCCCTCACCCCCTCCCTCACCCCTCTCCCTCACCCTCTCCCTCACCCCCTCTCCCTCACCCCTCTCCCCTCCCTCCTCCCTCCCTCACCTCCTCTCACCCCTCTCCCCACCCCTCTCCTCACCCCTCTCCCCTCACCTCCCTCTCCCTCACCCTCTCCCTCACCCCTCCCCTCACCCCTCTCCCTCACCCCCTCACCCCCTCACCCTCTCCTCACCCCTCCCTCACCCCTCTCCCTCCACCCCTCTCCCTCCCCCCTCACCCCCTCACCCCTCCCCCCTCACCCCTCACCTCCCTCACCCCTCTCCCTCACCCCTCTCCCTCACCCCTCTCCCTCACCCCTCTCCCTCACCCCTCTCCCTCACCCCTCTCCCTCACCCCTCTCCCTCACCCCTCTCCCTCACTCCTCTCCCTCACCCCTCTCCCTCACCCCTCTCCCTCACCCCTCTCTCTCACCCCTCTCCCTCACTCCACTCCCTCACCCCTCTCCCTCACCCCTCTCTCTCACTTCTCTCCCTGCACACATTCGGCATCATCTTCTCCTGCTCCTATCAACGTCACTTTGGAGGTTGACGTCTCCTCCGACGACCCAGTTTGATTCCACATATGCTATATGGAATATCTAGACTAGAGCTTGCATTGGGGTGTCTGTAATTTGATGAATGTTGTGTGCCTACCGGGAAGCTAAGAATATATTACCTAATAATACCTACTAAAAACATGAACTAAATAAACATTGTCTTATCATTTTTTCCAATCAAAGTTACCTACTTAAATATAGGCTTATCCCAGTTGTATAAGTGTGTCTCAAAAAGCTTTACGATCAGTCGAACATATGAGAATCTCGATATAAATGAGGGAACACTACAAACACACAAAGAAAATGTAGGAGATTGTTTTTAAAGAGAAATAACCGAATGTATTTATGTTTTCTTCGGTTTTACTTATTAAACTAATTGGAATAATGAGCATCTTGCTTGGCGCGTCTCCTGAAAGGACTCACCTGATGCTTCGGTATGAACACTCACATCCTGGGTGAACACACAAGCTCCTGCATTTAAGTGGAGGGTGCGTTAAATACATATTTAAAGATATATGAGTGGTATCAATAGTTTTTCTTTCCCTTGGTGAGAACATTTAAATACAATACAGATCCATATTAAATGATTTTTAAGTCATATTAATATGGTCCTTGCATAAGAGAAAGATGACATTGTTTGAACTGGATTTTAACCCAAACTTGTTCTCAAATCTTTTCATTGAACTTTATTATCTAAATCAATGTTTTGTCAGGATTCTGAGATGATTACCTCTCACTCTTTTTGCTTTATATATTATAATTTGGCTTGATGATGATTGAATCTTTTCAATACTGGTGCTACAATCATACCTCGTTTCCTATGCCAATGACCAAATGATACTTTGATCTACTTAAAATATATTGGAAGTTCAAGCAACCAGCGCTACATATAATTCTACCACTCAGTCATCCATATTATTGTGCAATATGTTTTTCTGTTTTATACAGGATGTTGTGTGTCTCCCAGCCTCATATAGCTGATAGCACTACAGATATCTCCATTCATGTGAGAAATCTCTGAGACGTTCTCACAGATTTCTCACATGAATGGAGATATCTGTAGTGCAAAGTCCTGCACATCATACGTCTCACGTAAATACAAAGAATGCAGTGTCCCTTTAACCGAGACACTGATCCAGGTGAAAATGACTGATAATAGAGCCTTTATTAAAAATGGTAAAAATGTGTCTTTCATCCAGCCAGTGGAATACATGTTGCATAGTTAATGCAGAATGAGTCTAAATTGTTTTTATCGTTATCAGATTCCACATTAATTAAAATGTGTTATCTCATATTAAGTAATCACAAATAAACTGATGAGAAACTCTGATCTATTGCATTAAACCTTTGTTACTTTTTTTATCATGAAAATAAAAAGATCCAAAGTATGCATATTGATGAAAACCACTGGCTACTGACCATCATAGCTAACTTCAAACCACATGTGGATGACCCCAGCCTTGAGAGCAACTCCATATATCTTTGCCACATATGTTATGCACGCTGTATTCATTAAAAGAATTGCTCAGCACAATTGCCAACGTTGATCTACAGAGATTAAATTATGGCATTTATGTATAGTTTTATTATTAATATTTTTTTTATATTTAAATAAAAAGTGTTTCTTGAGTTTCTTTAAATAAAGGCCGAGCTGAGAGAGAGACGTCTGAAGGCCGGCATGATACTGGCTTGTCTTCTAAATGTCTCTTCTAGCTAGAAAGGACGGTTGTTTTGGTTGATGCTCTGCTTGTATCTCAATGCCTGTGTGCACCTATTTATTTGTACGGACACACACAAACACGCGCATGTGTCTGTCTCTCTTCGCAGTCTGTTTCACCATAATTGTTAACACCCCCCTGCTCTATGTTCACTTCACACATGACGTGGTCCACCTTTTCACCCATCTGTCGGAACTTGTGTGAGTGTGTGTGTGAGAGAGCGTGCTGTCATGCGAGGCTGGAGCGGTGTTGATCAGACCAAGCTGATGGCATATGGCCATATCCTGGGGTGCTGTGGCATGTAGGAATTCTGGATAGCAAACTAAACAGACAGGAGCTTGTGCACACGGCTGTACGGAGACCGATGTGCCAACATTGGATATGCAACTCATCAAGTGCTCATCTCCGTCCACAGTGTGGGTGGAGCTATGCACCGTCCATCAGTGGGCATACTCTAAAAACTACCGCATATCCTCCTTAAAACTGATAACACTTAAATACGGTGTCAGGGGTCTTCATGGTCCATGGTCCGGTTTTCAAGCAGGTCCTCATTTTCAGAGAATTGTTGCCGTAATTTCAATACCTGCTCGAGAGTTCTGCGCACGGAGAAGTCACTCTGCTTAAAATCACGTGCTTGCCTGATCATCAAACGTCATCGGATGTGTGAGTGTAAAGTGTGCAAGCGGTTCGGCATCGCCATTCAAAACGCCCCGTATGCAGATTACGTTGTCCGCTGTTAAGTTCCTCTGTTGCATAACAATGTTACGTTGTTTCGTTACCTTTTTGTTGTTTTACGTTATGTTATTAA
>CM070099.1:9986564-10081564 GCA_036178185.1 Liparis tanakae | reverse complement strand
TATTGCAGCTCCCCTTGGTTTCAAGGAGTGTTACAGTTTCAGCTCATTGGTTGTCTGTCCGGCCGACAACGTCAATGTTCTGGTTCACTCTCATCACTTTCACTGCGGCTTACTTGGCCACAACAGGCAGCAGTTCAGAGCCAAAAGTCTTTTGAATCTGAGTCTTTAGCAGCTAAAAAGGCAGATATTTACCACTGGAGATGGTGGAGACCAAAGGCCGAGCTAATAGAGAGTCAATTAGGGAAATTATTGACTTAATTCTTACTTTCAACAGGTGCACGCAACTGCTCGAAATGAATGCTATTGCTGCCAGATGTGTTGTTTTGAAAATGGAACGTCTTCTTTGTATCATTTACTACATAGTGAGTGATATAAGAAGTCAAAGGTCAACCCAGAGATTTTAATAACAATAGTTTTCTATACATGTGCCAGTACTTCAACTGAAAACATAAGTTATTGATTGTCAACTTTGGGAAAAGAACATTGAGACATTCTAAACTTGACCAAAGCGGTTTCCTTGAAGCAATAATTTCACGGAAATGATCCTGAGGCGCATTGATGAACTATTTATTTTATTTTTAAAGAATAAAAAAATAAACCATTGGCAAATCATGACACCATTGGCAAGTCATTTCATCAGCCCAGAATGAGTTTCCATTTGTGCCAAAATACTTATTTTCCTTTTCTATTTACTACCCTTTGCTGACATGTTTAAAATTAGCCGAGACCATCCCCGCTTTCACGGTTTTCAACTTTGACCGACGAGGGAAAGCTAACAGGCTGCTGAGCGGAGACTGTAAACGCGCTGCAGCTCTCGGTTCTTATCAAGCGTTGTTTTTCCGTAGAGGGTGAGCTGGCGGTGGAAAGCAAAACAATGAATGATGTAAGAGCGCCGAGGGCAAAATAACACAGGACGCCGTAAATGTGTCATTCCAGCCTCAAAATACGGAGCTATTAACATAAACACTTTGCAGAGCAAAACACACACACATGATACAAGCATCAAAGCATCAAAGCAGCACTTCTCCCACTGCGGAGGGAACGCTATAGGAAAAGCTAAAGCAGGTACACAAAGGTCATATACCACCTACATAGACACACACTCAGAGATGCACAGTATCAACATTTTAATACTTTTGACCCCCTCTCATCCCATCTATCCAGGGCTGATCCTCCCGCTTCTCTATCCTCCTTCCATTCCCACAATCCTGCCCTCCTCTGGCCTCCCTGCGGGTCTCTCTCTCTCCTCTCTTTCAAGGCTCAGGGGTCGTCTGGAGGGATCCCTGCCCGCCTGGAACAAACAAACCGAAATAGACAAAGGCAGAGAAAGAGCGGAAGGGACGTGGCCGGATGATCACCTCTCTACTTGTCTCTGGATCGGGTGTGGACACTCTGTTTGTCGAAGCCTCTGGTGAGGAACAGTGTTGTACGGTGGGGACACTTCACAGGACAGCATGAGGGTGTGTAGTATTGAGGGGAGGGAGGAGAAAATAATGCTACGTTCATAAACGTCTTTTCATGAGTAGATCATCACCTGAGACTAAACATGGGTGTGTGTTGATTAGCTTACAACGAGCCCTGCATATCTACACACGGTGCAGGACCTCTTCACGGTGTCCGCCATGTCTATAATAAATCACCTCTGGTCGGATCCTCCTCAAATTGAACATCAATAAACCTTTCACCGCTTTCAATTTCTATACGTTTATTTACACTTTTTTGCTCTTCATTCACTTTATTACACGTACATTTGAACATTTAATGATTTTGTGAGTACTTTTTTAATGAACATTGAGAGTGTGTGTTTGTGTGTGTGTGTTTGTACTAAAGCGCGTGCATGCATTAAAATGTTTGCGTGTGTGCCACATTGAAAATAAGAAGTGTGCATCTCCGTTCTTAAACAACACCCAGGAGATTGGAGTCCAACATCCGGCGCCAATGTTCACTCCAGTACTGAAGAGAGAGAGTGTGTATGTCTGTGTGTGTGTTTGTTTGTGTGTGTTTCTGTATGAGCGAGCATGTGTCTGGGAACAAGCCAGTTTTAGATCTGTCCCATGCATTGGCTCAGTCCGCTGCACAACAGGAAGTTAAGATGTTGATGTTGGGAGTCTCTGGGAACGAAGGACGACGTTTGCGTCAACGTCACATGAAATTGTTCCTCTGGGTTTATGTAAACAAGTTACGCAAGTTGAATCATTTGTGACCCATCCAAACCTAGTGGTGCCGGAGCAGCAGCAGAAATATAGAAAGAATCTGTCATGCAGATATTAAATTTTTTATAAACTGCAGGATTTCAGCAGGTTCCAGCTGTCAAAAGACACTTAAATGACGACATGATGGGTGACTATCCCTCAACAGAGGAAAGGTAGAGGCTTGGGGTTTCTCAGCAGACAGTTCTGAGAGTATAATGTTCCTTTTGCATTTGACGGGAGAGCACAGCACTGTTTAGTTTGTTTGCCAAGTTATCCGTCAGGGAGGAAACCTCCCACTGACCAATATGGAGAAATGAGAGCTAAACTGGAGATATGGGAGGAATTTGTTTTGATGGGAGTGAAAACAGTGACCACCAAGCCACGAGTGGAACACAGGGATTTGAACTAAAGTAACCTCAACGGACAGAGGGGAAAGGACAGGGGAAGGAAAGGAAAGGAAATTTAAAGAAAGGAAAGGAAAGGAGGAGTCTTCCCAGGATGAGAGCATGGTTTGAATTCATTCAACGGGGACAGGAAGTATTGTGCGGTGGGGCTTGAAGTGTGTGTGTGTGTGTGTGTGTGTGTGTGTGTGTGTGTGTGTGTGTGTGTGTGTGTGTGTGTGTGTGTGTGTGTGTGTGTTTGTACCACATGGGAAATGCAGACTTGGTAATCCCGAACTTGTTGCGTGACACAGTGGAGCGATGAGCGCTGTCACACGGACACAACAAACGCTAATTCACACTGACACACGACTGACCACATGTGCTTCAGCGTTCCTTTGCGTTTCTCTCTCAGTTCTCAGAGAGTCACACTGACGCAGACAACCAGGGTCTGTGCATGCCCTTCAGATATTAGGCCTTGTGCAGCAACAATCTCATACATTTCTCTTTTGCAAGGAGCAAAAATAAAGGAACTCAATACTCGATCGTCCACTGGAGGCGTGTTGGTGATTAATGTTATTATTGTAACACTTCAGAAGGGCAGGTGTTGTGTCGTGTGCAAATTGTAGTGATGCGGACATAACTAAATTAAAACAGGCTGGAAGAAGAAGAACTTCAGTAGCAGTCATACAATCATTATGACTCATATAGTACATATAGTAATCTCAATTTGATTATTTCATTTTTTTTCCTATCTTGGTAAGAGTGGTCAACGTTTCTCTTAAGGAAGAAATACAAATCAGAAGACGTTGGTGAATCCCAGAAATCAATTGGTAGTAACAAAACGAGTTGGTTATTTTTGGTGTGAAATCACACACATAATGTTGGATTGATTGGAAAAAGACTGAGCTGTATGTTTGCTGTAAGTGAGCGATGAGGACACACATAGTGAATTGTGTGTGAGGTTCAGGGCACAGCAAAGACTTATAGCAACCCCCCCCCCCCACACACACACACACACACACACACACACACACACACACACACACACACACACACACCACAAAGGCCCCTGTCACATGTTGAGCAGATACATACCAACACTGTGATGTCAGTTTGTTCATCTCAACCTCAGACTGCTGATCTATTCATCAGAAACATTGAAGGCCACGCTGGACACGCTGAACACTGTGGAGTCTTTTTTTCTCTTTTTTTCTTAACTCAGAGTTTCTCATGGTGATTAAACTCTGGGTCTCCAACAGCAAACAATCATTTGTTCTCTGGGTCTTCGGCTGATAGGGGGGGGGGTTTCTCTGCATTAATGTCAAGCATTTGTTTCCAATATGTCACAAAGTAGTCGGATTACTTTGTACATGTGTATATCTGCATATTGAAACCAATGGAGCAAGAATTTTCAGTACAATTAATCAAATTATGGAGATGAATTTTGTATCTCTAGAGTGCAATTAAACAGAATAGTTTTATTTATGATGTATCCTTGTGAATCAAGAACATTTTGCAAACACAAAAGTTTTTGATTTACATTTAATACATTTTCAGAGACATACTTATTTTAGTTTTATATATCTTTCAGCCATGAGAGTTAGCGGGTTCCAATGTTGTTTCCTTTTTTTACCGCCAGTAATGAAAATGCCTTCAACTCCTTAAACTACAATATAAACATTTAACTCAGCATGTATCGTTATTTTCTATATTTAATATGCTTGAGTATTGTTTGTGTTGTATCCCTCTCTTGCCCTGTTATCTATTTTTTTTTTTTTTAAGAAGATTTTTTTTAAATTGTCAGTTTAAACAACAGAATCTGTGAGATGAAATTTGAGTCGACGGGAGCCACCCGGCATATAATAATTTTGAGCAAATTAACACGTAAACAAAAAATATATCTAACCTCCTGAATGCAAAACTTCTGGTTCAAACAATTAAACTAAACTTGACTGTCAGAATGACTCCATTGTTCATTACACATCCTAATCAGGTCAGATGACGCAGCACAGCTGACATGTGAGGTCATCTTCAGCAACGTGAGTCTTATTGACAGAACAACTGTCAAGTCATGACACACACAGGAGTGGAGGATGTCGATTCAGAGGCTTCGGACCGGGTTCCTGCTCCACTGTCTCCCGACAAAGACAAAGTTACAGGCAGGAATTCACAGTTGCACATGTCCTGGCATTGGACTGACGCTCTTATCTGGAGCAGTTTACAACAAGCAACTCACAGAGACCCACTCCCAGACCGGAGACAGCGTGGGCGCCGGGTGGGAGAGGAAAAAACCCTATCGCAGGGAAACAATGTGGGCCTTACTTTTCTTTTCAGCTTGACGCAGATGATGGCACGAGCTGAACTGTTACAGGCGGTTTAAGTGTTCTCGGGGGGGGGGCTTTAACAGTCATTGCCGGGCCCTCTAGGGTGGAACAAATCTTTTTGTTATTCCCTTTAACCTCTGTGACCTTTACGAAGCAGTGAATCCCAGGATGATGAATCAGGCAGACGAGCAGAGAAAGACTCAACACACCTTCATGAAGGAGACTGGAGGTGTCACGTGGCGCCCCCGCAGGCATGGAGCGGCACTGCAGCCTCCAAATCCCGTCTGAAGTCCTCCTCTAAGAGGATCACGTCTTCTATATATACACACACACTCGCCACAGGTGCCCCGACAGGGAGCTAAGCTGATTACTGGTGAAGAATGCAGTAAACGATTCCTGGAGCGAGTTAGTGCTGGAGAACAGAAAACATGGGGCCCAGATATTTAGATCCACCCCCAGCACTAAGGGGAAAGCATCAGATCATATCATCAAATAGTATATATTTATTTGTTAGAATCCAGGTCAAAATACAGCTAATAACATTTTTGGGGCGACTGAGTAAAGTATTCATTGTACTATTATTATACGTCTAAACCTTGTTGCTGTTATTAGTGATTCAGGATCACAGAATCATTATTTTGTCTTGACTCAAACTAAAACGTAGTTAAAACAGTAGTCGCATTGCTTATACATTTGTGATCCTGGTTTAGAAAACATTTCTATTTTTGTGAAAACAAAAAGGAGCAGGAGTACAGGTATGAATATGTATTTCTGTGTGAATGGGTGTATGCCTATGTGATCATGCATTGCAGCTGTATATGATCATGTACATGTCTGTATGCTGTGAGCCTGTTTCTCAACAATTTAACAAAAGGAAAATAAACCAAAGTTTTAGTCCAATCATGTTCAGTCAAAGCCAAACTAGTGTTTATGTGAGACACTTCCACAGACGTACGGGAATCCACATCGCTTAATTATAGATGTCTGGATTATTATGTGGGAAAGAAAATAATTGGCACAGTAGGAACAGTATGTGGTAAGACACGCCCACTCTTCATGTGGTAAGATCCGCCCACTCTTCTGTGACCTCAGCTGGCCTCCCTCATTAGCTGTTGTGACTTGCAGTGTTACACTGAGTTTCTGGTCCACACCGTCCCCTCCAGACACATTTAACGATCAGTTTTCAAACAAGGAAATCGAGTGATGTTTGCAAATGTGAAGTGACTACCGATTAGGAAGAGTGAAGCCAAGAAGGGGGCAACTCCTCTGGTTATAAAGATAAGTCTGATTGTATGTAAGACTATGAACTAATTCTCTCTTGATTTATTCCCTCAGTAATCATTGTAGACATGAGTTTACGATCTTAATCTATAGTTTCAAGTCTTTTTCAATACAGCATGATTAGTACATGTTGCTCCATTTTGAGTCAAATAGGCCATAAAGCAGGGTTGTACTTTTAGGTCTCTATCATGGAGTTGCCTGGTCTGGGAGCAGTTTGAGTTTTCATCTCACAACTTTAACCTTTCTGAGGTGGCCACAAGTCACAGAATAACTTCTTTTATTCAGTCTGCTTGAACTCGACCCCATTAAGCATCTTCGGATCTTAGTTTTGGAAACGGCTGAACGCAGTACGCCCATCGACAGAGACGCATTCTCGGTCTCGTACGACAGTCATGAGATACAATATATTGTAGAATCCACGATGAACAAGCTGTAAATGAGCTTGTTGCTAACTCTGGTGCAGCTGAGAAAGCCGTGCAATGTCCCTGTCAAATAAACAAATAGTGTGTGTTTGTGTGAGATAGGAAACCTTTGAGGTACTGGATGAACAGTGTCTTCCTGGAGCCAGCGTTGCAGGATGGGAGGGGAGCAGGAAGTGATTCACTGAAGCGCCGCAGCTCACTAGGGAAAAAAAGAGAAAAAAAGGCGCCGGTGCTGAGATGTGGATCCAAATCCATGGAGGGCGAGCCGAGCAGCTTCAATTGCTAAGGATAGAAAAGAACAATGTCGGAAATGCTGACGGCATCACGTCTGCATTGTGACACATTTGGGGATTTAGGACTCTGGGTCCGATTTATCTGGCGAGGCCGGACGCAGTGGCGCCGTCAAAGGGAAGGAAAGAGGTCCAGGTAAACTTGAGTTGGCTTGTTCCCAGTTAATCAGATCAGATTGGCAGTTCCCGCCCAGATCCCAATTTACAGCCAACTAAATAAAAAAACAGTGAAGATCACCTCGCCAGAAACCTGTAAAACAATTACAGAATCTTGCAAAGCATTAACCCTCCTGTTACCTTCAAATAAACTAACATATTTTACCCTGGAGGTCAGTTGGACTGCAGCTATTTCAAACCTCCAGAGAATTATTCTAATTCCAATTAGTTTCAGTGTTTAGGTGTCAGGTACATCATGTGTGTTTGTTGATACCTAAATAGCCCTTAAAGCCCCATTCTGTAGTTTTTTCCTTGTAGCGCCCCCTTCAGGTATTTAATGTTTACTTCAGTGTCGTAAATACCCAGTTACGATAGATAAGGTATTATGGCTCTTCCGGTGACGCATATGGCTCTTTTGAGTTTGAGTTTAAAAAAAAAAAATCTCCGCCCGCCCCCCTGTAACTTTCTCTATCCTCCAGATGACAGCAGAAGTAATGTCAGGTCCCTTTCTTAAAGACGTCTTTGTTCTTTTATTAAACTAAACGTCTGTTATTGATCGTCTCCACAGCAGCATGTCACTCCGTCTCTACGCGTCGTGTAGCGGCGCAAATAAAAAGTCACCTGCGAGCGTGGACTGGTACTATATGACATTGTGTAATCACTGCCAGAAAGCAGGTCGAAGTACGAGCCGCCCGGGCGGCTACAAAATCTTAGTCGGGTTTTTAGCCCAGACCCCCAATTGTAGTGGCGGAGGTGCAATTATCCATATTAAAAGTCATTGTAGCAGCACAATTTTTTTCAAGCTGTTATTTTAAGGTAGGAATTGTTACATAGTGTCGCTTTAAATAAAGTGTGTAGAAGGCTGCTGTGAAAACTTGTACCTGTTTGCCCCTTCCCCGCATCATGTGTGAACTATCTGTGGTTTGCTGGTTATGTTAGGGCCCCAAAACCTTTTGGAAGATTTAAAAAAATGCATGTTATAGTGACCTCAATATCATCAAAAACAACCCAAACCTATGAAATAGGTCTATAAAAATGTTGATATTTGACCCCAAAGAACACCGATGTGCACAAGTGTGTTCAGGACATTGAAAACGTGTAATCATGTTCATTTTATATTTACCCAGTTGTCGACTTTAAATAAGGAAAAGTTGTGAAATATGAAGCAAAAGAATTATGTCAATCATATATTTTGAGACTTCAAACATCAATAATAAAGTATCCTTTATTGATCCCACAATGGGGAAATTCTTTCTCTGCATTAGACCCATCCTTCATTATGAAGGAGTAGTGGGCTGCATGCAGGGATGAGCCCGGGGAGCAACTGGGGGGGTTCAGTGTCTCGCTCAAAGACACTTCGGCCTGCAACTAATGGGGAGAGTAGGGATCGAACCTGCTACCTTGCGGTTACAGGACAACCACTCTCCCCACTGAGCTAAACCACCCCTATCCACTCCAAATGGAGTCAAATTGACCCCAAAGGTAGTAGGAGGGTTAAATAACCAACTATAATGTTAGATGAATGCTTTTGGTTCTTGATTTTCAGTGACATTAAACATTTGTCTGAGAGAGAACGAGTCCTACGACAGAGGGAGGGGTGAGACTTTTAAATAAGTCTAAGAAAAAAGGTCAACTAAGTGACCACAGTGGCAATGTTCCCAATTCACTAAACCCCACCCGTCTGGTTCACTAAGTAGCTTAAAATAAGCTTTAGTGGTGGATTCATAAAACACAATCCCATTCTATGTGGATATTTTAGGATGACAAGGGAACGAAAACCGAAACAAAAGTTGTTCTTTTTCTGCCTGCTGTGAAGACGGACATGGCAGTTTCTACGTTTAGCAGTTACTGCTGTCAACAAATCAATTCAGTTTATTTAGTATAGCCCAAAATCACAAGTTAGCCCCAGAGGGCTTTACAGTCTCAACACATAAGACATCCCTGACCTTTGACCTCACATCAGATCAGGAAAAAGAAGAAATTGAAAAAAACATTTCACAGGGAAAAAGGAAAAAGAACCTTGAGAGCAACGGAGGAGGATCCCTTTCTCCGGATGGAGAGAAGCAATAGATGTCATGTGTACAAAAGAACAGCGTTACAGAGTAACTACACATTCAATGAATATAAGAGAAAGTATGAATAATTGGTAGACGTCATGGACCACGATCCAGATTTCCATATGACCTGATGCAATCATGATGCACAGCCAGACAGCGCTCCCGAGGAATCTGATATTCTTCATGGACAATGGCCTCCAGCTCTCTAATGTTCTTCCCAAATCCCACTCGAGGTGACTGACGGACAGTCTTCCAGGAACTTCTGCTGCTTATTAAAATGGCTTTGAGCTTTTTGGAGCCAACCTGTCTTGTGCTCTTGGGTGAGCAGTGGTGTGCATGATGGAGACCTTCAGCCTTTGGTATGCGCCTCACTGAGGAAAGTGAAACCTCAGAGCCCGCTGAAGATCCTTTTTTTGGCCACCGGCCAACACAGACATCGAGTGGCAGACGATGATAACTTCCTCTTTCTGCTACATCCAGGGATAGTGGAGCCAGTGTTCCTGTAACTACGCTTCAAGCGTTATCTCCAGGAACATTCAGGGCCTTCGTTATCTTTTTCTATCCGTTTCCTTGTTCGTGCAAGGCAACGATTTCTTTGGACAATTCCTCGGTATTTGATGTGTTCCATTTTAAGCACACCTGATGCAACTAATCAGGTGTTGATTGATTAGTTGCATCAGGTGTGCTTGAGACATCTGATTTGGAAATGTGTGCTCTGATAAGGGATTCTATGAAGGGGGTTGGATCATTTTGAGACTGCAGTAGTGATTAAAAGTGGCATTGTGCATTGAAGTAGGAGGAACCACTTGTATTATTTGTTGTTTTGAGCTATGTCAATTGTCCTTGTTTGAGTAGTTTATTGATAATGTGGACATGTTAACAATAAACTTCACTTGAAGAAATAGAGAAAATAGAGTTTTTAATGGTTGATCAGGTATCAACTTTATTTAAATACTTTAAACAACCTCACCTACAGTGCACAGTTAGAAAAGGCTCACTTCTCCAAAGACAGGGTACTGGTCAAATGTACATAGCAGGAAAGAGCAAAAAGAAACAACCTGAAAACAAACGTAAAAAAATCAAAGCCGTAAAGGAAAGATCAAATCAACGAGGACTTCTTAAGCTTGCTATCGCTGACGTTCAGCCACCAAAACGGGCTTTTTTATGACCTGCCAGGAGGCAGCTATAGATTATCTTTTGTTAGTTTGTATATTTACGCACTAAACCGAAATAAAAAAACACATCCGTCTCCTCCGGCTGCACTGCTGAGGTCAGCATATTCCTGTCTTATAAAATTATTCGGTTCCAAAACTGTCAAGTGAGGGATTATATTTTCCCTAGTATAAAAAAATAAATTAAAATGATCAACATTTATACATAGGACGGTCGATACTACTTTCTGGAACTTCTGAAGCTCCTCGACACGTTTTTATAAAGATTTTTGAAACGAGCCGTGGCAATGAAATCAACTGTTTGTGCTGAGGGGGGTAAAACTAAGTGAAGGGAGAATCTCGGTTGGGAAAGAAATAATTAAAATGCTCAACCGAACTTTGAGTCCAAGCCAAAATGAACATTTCCACCATGAAGTGTGTGCTTCTTAAGCCGCAAGCATGAAAGAAGAGTATTGGGTAACTGTCTTTTTAAACACTCGTGCTACGATCAACAACGTGCTTCTCTTCATGCGGGAGCTCCGGATGACTGACGACGCACGATTCATGTGGGAATTGACTTTTAGGTCCAAAGCCTCGTTTCTGATCGTCTCTCTGAACTGATGCTGAGGCTCAGGCGATGCCGTCCCACCACACACTCACAGAAGCTGCAGCCCCGTCCTGGAACTCCACTCCCAACAACACGGTTAATAAAATCAAAGTAACTCAAAGGTAAAGGCTAGACGGAGTATTCTTATTTTTAATATGGTGAAATTATCAAATGTAAAACAAACATTTTACACACTAAAGCTATGCTGTGGTCTTTTCCGCAGAATGCAAAAGAAGACTTGTTGAATGTAACCTCCTCATGCTGTGGCTTATGGAGGACGAAAACTGACTAAATAAATACTAAAATTAATGAATATGCTATTAAACACACTGAAAATAATATTAAAACATATGTAGGTATTTGTAGAATTTGAAAAAATAAAAATGTCTGTTTTAAATTTGCTTCTTCATTAATCCTCGTTATAAATTTTGTTTATACTATTATAAAAAATAAAGTATTCTGGTGGGTTCCGTGCTCCAGAAGGACTGACCGTAAAATGGGACAAGGGGAACTTTTCCATCTCTTCCAGCTCCAATCAATAATTTAATAACTCTCCATTCTCTCAGAAAGATAAAACAAAAAAGAGAAAGCACGGAGCCGAAGGAACCACAGGGGTGACAGAGGGAGAACCGAGAGCACCTCAGCAGTTACTTCAGGTAAGAGCGACATATCGGAAATGAAACTGTACATATCGAGCTGGAGGAGCTACAGACATTAAAAAACTAATACACAGACAGGAAAATAAATACTACCAAAAGAAAGAAAAAATAAGAAGCAGAAGAGAGATTTTAAGTTTACGTATTTGCAATTGTTACTGTGTTATAATTTCTTTTCTATGCTAATGTTTGACCAAACTTGCCGATCTGCTTCAGTGCCGTTCATTTAATTGCAAAAACTTTTATGGGGGAAAAATGAGATGTAAGCCATCATTTCCTCTGTTAACCGAGAGTCAACTTTGACCGACGAGAATGAAACTGTCTTCAAGGTGAGGAGATGATGAACTGAAATGGAGAGGATGAAAGAAAGTCTAAAAAGTTCTGTATAAATGTGTTTTTGTTGCCTCCTTAACAACGGTGTTCATTTGAGCGCTGAGAAGAGGAGAATACATTTATATATATACACATCGATACGTTTGTTTAAAATAGAGATTTAGCTTTAAACCCTTCCTATAACCCAAGAGTTTTATAGAATCTGCAACACTGTGCTAAAGTGTGTGTGTGTGTGTGTGTGTGTGTGTGTGTGTGTGTGTGTGTGTGTGTGTTCACAAAGGTTTGTCTTCCTAACCTTCTTACAGTCTTACGGGCAGTCGCCTCAGTGCGCTTTTTCTTCTCCTTTTCACCGATCTGTTCAGTGTCCAAAAAGATGACGACCGTCTTTACGACGGGCGTCAGGGTTCAACGGTCCTTTTTGGGGGGGGGGGGGGGGGTCACTGGCAGAAGGGCGAGGCCGTGGGGTCAAAGCCTTTGAACACGTCTTTCAGCGAGGCTTTGTCCTGCTCCGAGGTCGCCTGGTCGGGCTGCACGGGGCTGTTGCCTCCGAAGGGGCTGCCCGTCCCGCCGCTCTTGGCCGCCTGCTTCACCACGCTGTACAGCGAGGACACCGGGAGGTTGTGGACGCCCGCGGGCCCCTGCTCGCCGGCAGCTCCGGGGGCGCCCTGACCTCCGCCGGCTGCGGCCGGGCCCCCCTGGGCCGTGGCGTTGGGCGAGGGCGCGGGCTTGGGGCGGGGCCTGTTGTAGCTGTTGTAGCGGTCGGTTCCCTGCTCGGCGCTTTTTTCCGGCTCCGGCTGGTCCAACGCAGACTTCCGGACAAACAGAGGCTCCTTGGACTTGGGTTTGACCGCCGGGGGGTCGCTGGGTTTGGACTCCGTGCTGGCCGAGTTGGGGGGGTTGCTGGAGCTGCCGCCGACAACAGGGCCGGCGGGCTTGTTAGTCCGAGGGTTATAAAGACTGATGCTGCTCAGCACGCTGGCTCCCCCTGGTGGCCCGACTCCCACACCGCGGCCCGCCCCACCTGAGGAGAGCAGCCGCGGGTCGTAGGGGGCGATGGTGGGCGGCGAGGAGCTGGATGCGGCAGCGGGAGGAGGCGCGGGGTCGGACGGTTGCTTCAGTGCCGACTTCTGCGGCTGCAGACGGGGGTCGGTGAGGCCTTTACGGGACACGCGAGGGTCAACGGGCTTTTCTACCAGCGGGGGAGGCATGGGGGGAGGCGGGCCCAGCAATGACATGGGGGCGACAGGTGTGGGCAGGTGAGGAGGAGAGGGAGCCTGGGAGGGGCTGGAGTTGACGGTCTTCAGGATACGAGACAGCAGTTCAAAATCTGGGAGGGAGGACGAGGAAGAAGAGGGAGCAGGGCGGTCCAATGAGGAGGGAGGGGGCTGAGCGGGAGGTGGCTGTGGTGGAGGGAGCGGCGTTTGGAGTGGCGGTTGAGTGCGGGGCAGACGCAGGTCGGTGGAGGGCACGGGAGGGATGCCCGGGGGGAGTGGAAGGAGGTCCTGCTTGGGGAGAGGAAGAGGGAGGAGATCCTCGGGCGACCAGGTGATGGTTTTGGAGAAGGCCGGCATGTGGAGAAGGATATCCTTCTTAATGTGGCTGAACTGCTGCAGCTGCGAGCGCGGGTCTCTCAGAGCCATACCCATGAGCGGGTCCAGAGGAATCGGCACCGGCTTGTCCCGGAGAGCGCGCTCGGTCTCCTCCTCCTCCACGGCCGGGGCGGTGAGCGGCGGGGGCTTGTAGACCAGAGGCAGCTCCGGTTTGGGAGCGGGAGGCGAGCGGGAGGAGGGGCCCACCGAAGCGGCAGTAGCTATCCGGGCCAACCTGGGGTCCGCCGGCGGTCCGGAGGACGACAGCGTCGGCACGGGGTGGGCGGAGTCACCCGAGTCCGAGGCTCGCGCCAGGCGCGGATCCCGTGCCAAGCGGGGATCCGCCGGCCGAGCCGGAGCGCTGACGGGAGGGGCCTTCTGGAGGCGGGGGTCGCTCGGGGGGCCCTCGGATTTCGGCGGAGCCTGGGTCTGCTGACGGAGCGTCTTCAAGATGGAGGTCACGCTACCGCCACCGTCCTCATCCTCACTGGAGTACCAGTTCCCCGAGTCACCTGAGAAAGAAGAACACACAAAAGTCAAATAGACTCACTTTAAACCCGACCGGTTGATGACACCAAAAGGGATCCGTCACGAGACACCAACAGGTGCGTGTCCTCTACCTTCAGCGTCTCGGCTCTTCTCTGCTCCTCCCTCCGCCATCCTGCGAGCCCTCTCCTCCTCCTGCTGCTTCTGTTGGATCCTCATGAACAGGACGCGCTGCGCGGGGGGCAGGAAGTCGGGCACGGACATCCCTCCCTGATTGGCCGACGCTCCATTAGTAGAGCCGTCTGGGCCGCCAGGCTGATTTCCAACATTTCCGCCTCTCTCGTCCATACCAGCAAAATCCTGGTAGTTGTCACCTGAGTGGACGCAGCAGGGTGTCAGAGCAGAAGCAGTAATACCTCACTCCCACCAAGATGAGCCCATCTATGTGGTTGCCACACTGTGCATCAATCAGCTGCACAAAAATCTCATTTACTACTTGGCCTTTAACCGTGGGATTACTGGAGGCTCACCTTCTTGCACCACTCCCTCCATCGGCATACCCTCCTGCTGATTGAAGAAGGCATTGAAGAAGTTTCCTCCTCCTGGAGGAGGACCTGGAGGAGGACCTGGAGGAGGGCCGTCGCCGGAGGGGAATCCTCCCATCATGGGCGGTCCTCCGGGGCCCATGTTTGGAGGCCCCTGGTTCATCCCGAGGTTGGGGCCCATGTTCTGCATGTCAGGGGGCATCATCCCCGGGGGAGCAGGGAAGCAGGGTGGGGGGCCATCGTGGGGCCCCGGGTGTGGTGGGGTATGGCCCTGAGTGGTGCTGGGAGTCTGGCCTCTGATGGAGGGAGGAGAGGAGTTCAGATTCACAGAGTGGGATTCAAAGAGAATGTGCCGGGTGAAAACAAGAAGATTGAAAGAGAAACTCACTGAATTCGCTGTTTTTGAACTAGTATTATCTCACTTTCCCTGTAGACTAACTTTTAGAACGGGGTAGTGCGTCTACAGCTGTGGTCGACTCGTCCTAGTGGTCGTGTGTGACTAACTGTGTGGGGTGCTGATGGAGAAGGGGGAACGCGCTGCAGAGAGAACAGCTCTAAACTATTTTCAGAGACTTCTTTCAATCCTACTTCATAACCCAAAAGTTGAGTTTTCCTTTAACGAGGTGCACCTGACAACTGAACTGGACTGCGTCGCTCTTTTCTTAAGATCAGCCGCTGCATCTTTCGACACGTGTGAAAACAAAAGAGTTTCTCTTTCATTCTTCATGTTTCCTTTGGGATTTCTTACCTGACGGCCAGTTTGTGAGCCAGTTGCCCCGTCGGCTTCACTTTGATCTCAAACAGCGAGGGGATCTTTTTCCCTCCGCAACCTCCCATTCCGCCACAGGGAGGTGGGGGGCCCATGTGGGGGGGAGGGACATTGAGATTTGGGGGCCCGCCTTGGAAGGGACTTCCATCCGGGGGCGGACCAACACAGGGGTTAGGCCCACAAGGTCCCCCAGGCCCGGGCCCAGGTCCGGGTCCAGGCCCGGGCCCTGGACCAGGGGGACATTTGTTGACCATGGGCCCCTGGTTAGGTCCAGGCGGACCTCCGAAGTCACCCACCGGAGGGCCGCAAAAATCCCCAGGCCCCTGGTTGGCGTCCAGAGGGACTGGCCGAGGAGGGGTGGGGAGGAGACCAACTCCAGGAGGGGGTTTGGGGAGGGGGTTGATCCCCTGCTTCTTCAGCTCCTCCACCTCCTTCTCGTCCTCGGCTCCGGCCTCGGCGTCCTCTGCCAGCATCTAGAAAACAAAGTTTTTCTAATTTAAAAAAGAGCTTCAAAAGGAGCTGGACGTGATACTAATAATAAATACAATACAAATGTAAAGATCTACAAAGTAGCACAGGGAGCGGGGGAGCAGCGTGAAGAGGGCGCTACCTTGTTGAGCAGGTCCTGGGTGTCGTCGTTGAGGGCGTCATGGGAGAACATGCACTCGTCGCCGTTGACGCAGTTCCCCGTGGTGTGGAACAGCTTGCAGGGGAATTCACGTGGCGCTGAAGTCAAGGAGGAACAACTGGACAGAACACACACACCTCTCCATGTTGTACTCGTTATGAATCCCACTGCTTCGCTTGGCAAGAAACGCCCTGAGAAATTCAGGCGCTTGGATTGGCCGGGTGTCCATGCTCGCCCTGCGCTGGCCAATGGGCTATCCTGACCCTCACCACTGGAAGTCAATGCTTATCCCTAAACAACCGCCTCTCCTTTAGCGGCTACGCGGCGCACGTCCTGCCGAAAAGAGCAGTCGGAACAATTGGCAGCTTTAACATTCCCTTGATCCTTTTATAGTAATACCAAGTGGTCAAATGTAAAGGATATCATGCATGTAAGGACAGTGGTCTGCTCGGGCGCAGAACCCCGTGATGTAGAACTTGCACAGCTCCTTCTTCTTGGGCAGCTCGATGTCGTGGCTGAAGTTGCAGTGGTCCCCCTGGTGGTTGAGAAAATAAAAGTAAAGGGTCAGAAAGAGTTTGAAAGAGCTAACGGAAAACTGATAAACCTAAATCAATGTTTCCTTTTCTTTCCACAGGAGAATTATTTGAGTTCAAGCATATTTTAGAACATTTGTAGCCATTTAAACTCCAAGTAGAACTGTTTCTTCAGATAATAGGTCATCTGAAGGCCGAGGGACAGGAGTAATTGGAGCTCAAAATAGTGGAAGTTTTACTAGTCATGAATCAAAATTAATCAAATTCATTTGAAGGGCTAAGGACACCATGGTGGAAGTAAATGATGGCAATGTTCATGCTATATTATGTCTCTTAAGTCGATTCAACTTTTGGGTTGATACCATTTGTTATACAGATTTGGTGCTAAATTACTAAATAATTGTCCCACTAAAGAATTAATAAAAATGATCCCTCCAAAACCCCAAACGACCACACCAGAGACTAATCCATAATGTGATTATTGGGTATCAGAAACATGACTCTTACCCAGGTGCAGCGCCCCTCGATGTAGTACTTGCAGATGGCCTTTCCTTTCTTATCCTGGTGCTTCTCGTTCATATTCCTCCTCCCTGGTCCCGGTCCATCGCGTCCATCGCGTCCATCGCCTCCACCACCTCCGTCCTAAAATATAACACAAAGCGAAAGCAGAATGTGAATCAATAAGTAAGAACGAGAAGATGAATATATTTTTAGTTTACCAGACTGAAGCCGATATTTGAATGAACTCATTGAATTCATCAGCTTTATATCGGGACACTTTGGGCTGATCTGACAACAGTACAAAAGCCTCACCCCGTTGTCCATGTCCCCGTTGTTGTCATCGTCGTTGCCCATGTCGCCTCTTCCTCTCCCGCGGTTTCGACCTCTTCCTCCTCTGATCATGCCCCGTCCTCCTTTACCCCTCCCTCGCCCACGGCCACCTTTCATCCCTGGGAAAGAAATTGAATACAGCATGAGAGCCTGAACTGAATGAGCCTTTTCTTCAGGAACAGTAAAGAAGAAACAAACACACACACACACACACACACACACACCAAACTCACCTCTGCCTCTGTCTTTGGACTTCTTGTACTGGTTGAGTTCCTTTGAGTAGTCATCGTATTCATCGTCTCCCATGTTGTCATAGTCCTCCTCTCCAAACTGTAAGAACATATTTTAGGTGTCAAGTATCACATATTTAAAGGAGTAATCTTTTTTAAGTGGGTTGTATGAGGTATTTACTCATGGTTAGTGTATTACCTATTATAAGTACTATTGTTATTACCTGCTATCAGATCATTGTCTGTTACCTGAGTCATTTAATGATACTCGCTTCAAATTCACGAGACTCCGTTGACAAAAACATTTTGATGTGCAATACACAGGAGCTGCTGGTCTACCGGTAAATCCAAACTGACCCCACCGACACAATAGCACCAACACACTAATGGATGGTGGCCGTGGTAAACCAGCAACGCCCGGCTACGAGGAGGAAACCACTGGTTCTGTGAAATGAGTCTGGTGACTTTGACGAGAGCAGTTCAGTAAAGTACTGAGAATATCATGCAGATGACGTAGACTTCAAAGGATTTTATTTGTAAAGGTGTCTAAAATATGTGTTGAGCCAGACTGAAGGTTGTGAGTGTAGCTGGTTTACATCATAACTCACAATAGGCCTTCAAATTTGTTTTCATGCATAATAATAATTATTCCATCGCTCTCCCTAAAACCACCATCCGGCTTGAGTGAAACACTTTCTCACGAAAAACGAAAAAACCAAAGGACATCTTTGTCTCTGGGTGTTTTTCTTTGGTTTGCTGGAATGTTTCCATGTGAAATATGATATTATATAATTAAACAGGCCCCTGTTTAGACAGCAGGTCTCATCCTGGACCCCACGCCTCACCTCCATCTCTTCTCCATAGCCGTCTCCATCGTCGTTGTCTCCCCCCATCTTCCCCCCTCCACCGCGGCCTCCCCTTCCTCTGCCACCTCCTCCTCGTCCCCTCCTCCCTCCCCTCATTCCTCCGCGGCCTCTCTGGTTCTTCATGCGACCTTTGACCCCTGCGGAGACAAAATTAATGAACGAAGCGAGTCAGCTCTTTTGTTCTTTCATAAACGTGCAAATGAAAGACAACGGCACGTTATTTTGAAAGTCTGTTCCTAAAAGGAACTAAAACACTTATACACATTTCCACATCTGGCATCTCACACACACACACACACACACAAGATTCAATCTCAGACAGACAAATATTTACCGTGCATAAGTCTGTTTTTCAACTCCAACAGCTTTGACCCGACCGCCGAGGAGCCGCCTCGTCCGCCGCCCCGGCCGCCCCCTCCCTCCTTGGCCTTCCGGTACTGGTTGAGTTCTTTGGTGAAGTCGTCATACTCCTCTTCCCCAATGTCCTCCTCCTCAAAGTTTTCCTCTTCGAATTCGTCATAGCCTGCGTAGCTCTGCTTGTCCATCTTCATGTAGTCGCCCTTCTTTGGGCCGCCGTAGCCCCCCCCGTGTGTCTGGAGACGGGTTCATGCTTTAGGACATTTCACTTTGCACGGAACTTTGATTGAATATCGACTCATCGGGAATACTTAAAGTGACTTTTAAAGAAACAAACACTTGACTAAGATACGTTTAGCAATCAATCTAGATCTGTTGACTCACAGGCGGCGGGGGGTACTGTGGACTGTACTCTCTGTACTTCCGCTTCTTCTCACTGGGACTGTAGTCAGAGTCGTCACTGAAGTCGGAGTGGTCGTCATCTGAGGACGCATGGCGCTGAGGGACAAATAATAGATCCAATCAGAGAAAGAAGTGGAAATAAAAAGGTGGGTTTTATCGCGGTTCTGTACTCGTCGACAGTCTTACTTTGTGTTTGGATTTGCGTTTCTTCTTGGACCTCCTCTTCTCTCGATCCCTGTCCTTCTTCCTTTTCCTCTTGCGACGGTGGGATCTCTCGTCGTCCGAGTTGCTGCTGGCGTGGCCCTCCTTGCTTCGACGGGGCTTCTCACCAGCCCCGTCCCCTCCGACTTCGCCACCTTCGCCTGCTTCATCACCGCCACCGCCATCTCCTCCTCCTCCTCCTCCTCCTCCCCCTCCTCCTCCTACTACTGGTGCTGCTACTGCTCCTGCAGCTGCTACAGAAGTACCTCCACCAATGTCGTCCTCCTCTACTTCTCCCCCGTCATCTTCCAGCTCGCCCTCCTCCAACTCTCCATCCTCCGGCCTGTACACATAAAGAAAAAGGGAAAAAAGGGTTACACGTTACTTTCTCGTGGCCTGTGGCTCACTCCACCCAGCTTCAGACAAGTTTTGGAAACCATAAAAAAAAAAAATAATAACATTTCACAGATCACAAATGTGTATCTTATGGTTTGTTTTCAGCAGTCATGGATGAAAAAGGAGTACAGAGGCTTGACGCGGTTGACACGAAGTACTGTGATACTTTAAGGATTCATAATGTAGCCAGCACACATGTTAAAGTGAAGACATTTCCATTTTTGAAAGTCAAACCAGGGTTACCCAAAACAAATTATTTCAGAGGAATTGAGAACCTGCTCAGCATCTAACAGCAGCCTGAGACCCTGAGGGCTAATTTGGACTGAGACACATCAGTCATTTGAAAAAGTGTCTATTGGGTATTCCTGTCACTTTTCTTCCCTTTTTTCAGTTTAAAAATGCAAGTAGTCCTTTTAAGTGCCTATGACTGCAATGTTTCATATACTTTATATATATATATATATATATATATATATATATATATATATACACACGTATGTATACATACACGTATACACATACGTATACTTATATATACACATTAACATATATATATAATTACATATGTATATATATGTATCGTCAGCCGCTAAACAAGCTGCCACAGAATATTAATTGAATACAAGGATGAGATAAAATAAACATGTTGCGGCCCTAATACACTTTCATTAACTATGTAGAAAGCAGCTATTGTCAAAATCTACCATGGGGGAAGGGGGGACTGGGGTCCTACTGCGGTATTAGTGGGACGAGCGCAGAAATGACCAATGCGCTGTTACTGTGGTCAACTGCCGGACCATGAGGTCCCTATTGACATGGATCACATTCAGGCCTGATTCTGCAGAGGCTGGTGGTTGTGGGAGTGAGTTGAGGATTATGTGTGGGTGAGTGGGTGGGTGAGTGTGTGTGCGTGTGTGTGTGTGTGGGGGGGGTAACAAGCCTAAATTGCCATTAAATCTAAATTCCAAAAGCATTGATGTTTTTTTACATCAAACTAATAAAAATTAGTAGCATGCACTGTTTCCTCCCCTATCGGCCACAATTGTATCTAAGATCATAACCACCTATGGACCATATTTTTAACAGGGTTTCACTCAATGGTCAGCATTATTTTTGTAACAGGCGAGGAAGGGGATCACATTTGAAACTCGCTGTCGGAGCCATCGGGTCTTGTCTCACACCCAAAGGGCTTTCTGCAGCGGGCTGGGGGCCTGAGGCCTCGGGGAATGTGACAAGGATTCCCCACATTACAGTATCCTGAAAACTAAAATCCATCAAAGAGCAACCGGTGAACGGAGGAGACAAAGCAGGTGATGGTTTTGAGGCAAATTGTGTGCACACACACACAGCATCCCACCATATCCTCAGCTTGCCTGCTTCCTCTGGGGAAACGGAGCAATAATCAGCCGTAATTATACGTGCTTCATCTCTCTGTGAATTAATACCGTCCTACGAAGACTTGATTTCTTTCAGCTTTTTGACAGAATATGCTTTTGTTTGAACATTCTGTTAGGGGTCGGCTATAGCTCATGGGGGAGTGGTCATCCCGTAACCACAAGGTAACAGGTTCAATCCCCGCTCTCCCAATTTATTGCATGTCAAAGTGCAAGACACTGAACCCCCAGTTGCTCCCTGGGTGCTACACTGTAGCCCACTGTGCCTTAATGACTAAGGATTGTTCAAATGCAGAGAACAATTTCCCCACTGCGGGATCAATAAAGTGTAAATTATTAATATTCTATTTCAGTCCAACCAGTTTGTGAACTTGCCAAGTCTGAAGCCACGAAACATTTACCAAAACCTTCAGATTGGAGGGAGTTGCTGGGCTTTTAACAGTGGCACTTTTGTGTCTTAACATTGCTGAACTCTTCACAGGTTCCTTGTTCCTGCACCAGCTCCTAGCAGTGAATGCAATCACGGCAAATTCAGGAACATCATCTCAAAAAGCCAACTCACTAACGACCGCAAATCAATAACCCTGTCGAGGGGTCGGACATACAGACCAGTCACAATGGAGACTCCTCTATCACAGGGATTTCACTGTACTATGGGAGCAGGTCTTAATGAATAGGGAGTGGCTGGGCTTCACTACAGGCAGAAATGGGGGCCTCACTGGCCTGAGATGCTGTGCAAACATCATCCGCTGCCAACAATGTGCTGGTTGCAGTGGGAAAAAACATCTTACAATACAAACAAACTCTCTCTAGACTTCTCTTACTCAGCCAAAGTAATTACCAAGTCAGGTTAATGTGATCACCAGTCTACTAAAAAACAAACAAACAAAAACACTCTTATAGGAAAAACTGTTATTGATCAGAGCCAACACAGGTACCCATGCACTGCTGACTACTAAATGCAGACCAGGTACTTCATCCTTACTAACAAGGTCCCATTTATGCCCAGTGTCACTACACCAACCCAATATCAACATCTCTGACCATGCCCAGCTAGCAGACAACCACAAAATGTTAAAAGTTCAAGAAAGCAAAAGATCAATCTAGTGTAAGAGGGATGGCTGAATCACAGGATTGACCATGCATTATGGTACAGCGTTAGCTCAGTGGATGAGTCCATTATCAACTAACTCTAGAAGCAACGGGCCGTGATTAAAGTGGGGAATACTTACTGTGGCAGTTCTTCACATATTGCACTCAAAAACATTGAAAACGTTTTGGTTTGTTTGTTCCCGAATATTTTAAGGGGACACTAGTGGGGATTGTGGGACTTAGAAATTAGGCCAACTGAGGTATAACATGCAGCACATTTGCCAAGTGGGGATTGTGGAGACAAAAAAGGGAACTTTGTGTTTGACTTGAAACACTTCTGGGATGCTTTGCAGACGTTTTACACTTTTTTTTGGAGGGGGGGGGGGGTACTTTTGTGGATGGTTGGGACGACTGTGAATAAAAGTGATGTGTTAATCAGACACGCATTATGACAGCAACTGGCAGTTAGCTAGACACGCTAGCTAAAGTAAGCTAACAGGCTACACAAAGGATTAGTCGATCACGTACATTTGCAAACATTATTTTACGGGTGGCTCACTTTTGAGAATCGAGGGGGGAACGATCCCACATATTACAAGGACGAGGATATGCGCCCATAAGAGCGTTATTAACGTAGAAATACGACGACCCGAGAGATATTGTTAAGTGCGTAGAGATAAACGAGGTTCCATGTTGGCGGTACGTTCACACCAACTGACCGGGTTTTACGATGAGTGAAAAGCCCTTACTGGGACATTCACAAACACGCAGTTGATACTAAAGGTATCAGTTAACGCGACGTTTGTATCGACAGAGCGCTTTGAAACGCAGACGTGAGATTACCATCAAGTAAACACATTAGCCGTTAGCTTAGCCGGCCTCGCTCGTGCCAACAAGCCAATGCTACTCCGTTAGCTTGAAGTAGGCCGTGCGCCAGTTAAAGACTGTCGGGCGGTTTGAGAATATGTTGCAGAACAGCTACTGTGACCACGCACAAAAAATATTGAATCAAAGAAAATTAGTCAACTTTTTGGTAAAAATGGGAACGTTATCAACCGATGCTTTGTAATCGCTGAATTGTCGAGGATGTCGGTGACGGTATTGTTAATCAGCTTTTTCAACCTCGTCTTTCTTTCTTCATACAAGTTGGCTCGAGTCGATTGGTCGATGATTGAGGTAACGTAATAAAATACAGGGAATAACGTTATTCCTGGTGAGATTTGGCCTCCCAGATGGCGGTGTCGTGTCAACATGGCGTTCTTTACCTCTGTACTCGTTTTCCAAAAAAGGCGAGTTTAATCCCTCTGACAGAAAAATGAAAAAGAAACCCCGGGCTTTTTGTGTAAAAGCACAGGACAAATAAATAAATTCATATAAATATGATTGTAGAATTACTCGACCTTTCGTCAGTCAGGAGACTGTTGTGTTCGTGGTTGGTAGTTGGGGAGTTTGGATGGACAGTCATGCTTTCCACAGCCATTTCCTCTAGCTACATTGAGGTGCAAAAAAATTACAACTCGACACTGGAATCTACTGGCTTATGCGTCACTTCACTAGGATCTACTTGTTTTTGGTTTTACGGAAGAGTTTCAGTTCATAGTAGGCAATTCTCCACTACAGTTGTAAGAGAAATATGATGAAATTGAGTCCTGACGTTCTCCGTCCTACAGTTGCGAGGTGAAATGACGACTGATCAACTTAAAATGGCCGACTGTCTTCTCATAAGAGAAAAGGGGCGGGTTTCTCCGAGAATGACATCATGACGAATAACATTCTTCTCCGCTTCTCACGGAAACTGCCGAATGGGGAATGCTTTGAGGGCAAATTTTGCCTCCGAGCTTGACTCGCAGGTGCACTTGCAGAGCAAATATTGATCAAAGAATATCAGAATCAGAACAGTTTATTGCCAAGTACGTTATACATACAAGGATATGTACACACATATATTACACATAAACATTAATATATAATGAATTCATAGTAATATTTTATTACGCTTACGTTTTTCATTTGCCTTAACTTCATCTTTATTTTGATATTGTCACATTGATATGGTCACATTGTACTTACATATATATATATATATATATATATATATATATATATATATATATATATATATTACATCTCAATGAGCAATGATTTGTTTCCATTTCTGCTTACATTAAATGCATTCTCTCTTTCCATGCAGTTACAATTACCTATTTACACATGTTATATATGTATCTCTATATTTTAAGTGCAATACTATACTTTATCTCTTATATTATATTATTGAACCTACACGTTGTTCTTTTTTTATAATACATATTTATTTGAGCATTCAAAGAAATACAGTGCCAACGTCTGCTTCTCTGTAATTGTAGTGCATATGACAATAAGTACATTGAAATTAAGCGGTCTCAACCTCTGTTAATAATGCAGAACTTTGCTTAGATAATGTTATCATTATTTTAACTAATGTTTTTTTGAGCTGCAGTATTCAAACAATTAAACTCTTTTTCACATTGCAGTTGCTCCATTAATACAATTTAGCTCAGTGAACCTGGGGCTTTATGGGACCCTGTGGGAGATCAGATATTGCCCGTCTTACGAAATGTTATAGTTACAGTATTGGTTTTGTAGCATGCCAGGGAATGATACATTTTAAGAAAGGTTCAACAATTTCAGGTTGAGCAAGTGTGTAATAGTAAGTGCCACCTGACACAAAGGTAAGCACTAGGATTTAACGTGGAGGCCAAGGCAGGCCATGACAGGACTATGTTCAGGTCTCAGGTATAATATAAAGATCTGCTGTCTGGCGTGGACACGCTTAAATTAGGTCTTCTGTTGTTTTTTTTAAAATAGCTGTGAAATTGTTCGTAGAAGACAACACCGAGGGGAAATTAACCCACGCCAATCCTGCCAGCTTGTTGAACGAGCAGTGCGAGATAAAAGTAAAACAAAATATAGAAAGAATAGCTGCTCGGTTAAAGTTGCGTTGCGGGGCTTACTAACCGATGCATATTTTAATTGGTATTCCACTAACACTTATACATACATGATATTTAAATGAAAATTACACACGCATATAAACTAACACAACGATGGAGAAATGTATGATATAAAATAAAACGGAATTTACGACGATAAACAAACCGAGAAACTACATTTATTAATATATACAAATGTGAGAAAAGTCCGAAAACACGTCTATTGTGTCGGTCGGATGACGTCATCACCCAGCGACCATTCAGCGGGACAGCCGTGCCATTTGAAACAACCGCATCTGTAGCTGGACGGAAAAGGGGCTATTTTTGCACCGCGATCTCCTTCTGCAGAGAAATCCAAAATGATCGACACGATCGAGAAGGAGGACCCGGTCATCAGTGAGGAAGAGGCGGCGCAGTACGACCGCCAGATCCGTCTGTGGGGGCTAGATGCGCAAAAGAGGTCAGTTAGCTCACTTAGCTCGCGGGGCTAATCGGTGCCGCGGAAGGTTTGAGACGTTGCTCTCCTTTACTAAGTAGTAATACCGCACTGTAACAAAATAGTCCATTTACAAGTTTTGCAATGCAAAAGTTACTAATATGTAAAAATATATTAGTATAACCAGGAACATGTACCTAATGTCTTGAAAGTGCCTAAGCAGAGAAGTGTCCCTCAGCTTTATTGTAAACCCAGTTCTCGTTAGTTGTACTTGTTTTATCAGTTGTTAGCTATTTCGATTTCGAAAGAAAAGTCATATTTAATTAGCTTTTTGTAGTGTATATATATATATATATATATATATATATATATATATATATATTATTATTTTTAAATCTTAAATGGTAATGTTATTAAATTTGCCAGATAATTGTAGTACACTAAAAAAGTATAATATTTACCTCTGATATGTAATGGAATAGAAGTATAGTGAAAAACTAAGTACAAGTGCTTGATCATCTGTACTTTGTGACATTCCACCACTGACAACCATCGCTGTCCTGTAATAACCGTACGGATATAAATGGCAAACGTCTGAATGCTTTAATTTTATCGGTTCATCGAGTTTGATGGCGATATTGGCGATATTGAGAGAGCATGATGCTATAAATGGAAAATAATTAGTTATGGAAAATATTTCTCGGATTCAAATGCAAGCTTTATCTTACAGGCTACTTATGTATACAATGAAAGTGCACTTGACTCTGAAACCTGCTTAGGTTATGGAGAATAAACGATTGATAAACACTTGCATATCAGTCAAAGGTTGTTTCATCATAAACATAAAGTAGTTCATCTTAGTTTACAAATATGTTGTTGCTGAACTTGTACCTCCACATTTATTTAGACAACTTTTACATTGTTTTATTGAGACATGTATTTCAAATAGAGATAATTTAATTAAACTGCTTTGTCACAAACCCATATTGCACAAAGTAAAAAATCATGATATGCTCGGTGTGTTTTATTTATTTGTGTTTTATTATATTGCAGATTACGAGGGTCCCGCGTGCTCCTGGCAGGTTTAGGTGGTCTTGGGGCTGAAGTGGCCAAGAACTTAATTCTGGCTGGAGTTAAAGGACTTACTTTGCTGGATCATGAAAAGGTACCCACGCTCACACGGTGCACACTATATGAAACACGTGTTGTTTCACCGTCTTCATCAGAGGTCTGCGGAGGGGGCTGGGGCTTCAGCTTGAATCTGGAAGTCTTTGTTTAAGTCCTATCACCCAAACATCTAATGGAAGAGTACATGTCTTTACTGTATGTCCACTAGATGGAGCCTGTGACAAAGTCATCCATGTCACTTTCAGTGAAGAAACAAACCAGCTATTTTGCATCACTGTTTGTTGTGCTAACATTGCAATAACAGTGTAATTCTGGCTTCATATAACATTTTGAGAAGAAAATGTCACCCACAGCATGCATTTCAACCTAATTAGTCTTTTCTTGTCTTTTTTATGTTTCTGAAAAATGGAAATGCACACTTTCCAATGGAGGAAACCGTCCCCAGAATGCACAATGTAAACATGGACAATCCTCACCCTTCTATGCATCCCCCCATCCCCCAGGTGTCGGAGGAGTCGTGTCGAGCCCAGTTCCTGGTTCCAGTGACGGCTCGGGGTCAGAATCGAGCCCAGGCCTCTCTGGAACGCGGGCAGAACCTCAACCCGATGGTGAAGGTCCACGCAGACCAGGACCGAGTCGAAGACAAGCCAGATGACTTCTTCCTGCAATTCGATGCGGTGAGAGGCGACAAGAGCTCACGAAAGGCACTCGGACTGACAGACGGCTCCATAGAATATGTTTCTGTCCGTGGATGATATTTTAAAAACAAGATGAACGATTTGACTTCAAAGTACTTCAAATTAATTTGAGCACACAGCCCCATGCACCAGTCTGACCACTAGATGTCACTCGTCTTTGTTCTGCTCCGCTGGGCTCCTGGACAAAAAACCTGCCTGAGTCCGATGAAGCAAAGTGGTGCTGAGCTTTATTCTGGAGGCGGAGCAGTCATGGACACACTTTTGTGTGTGTCTTGATTTAAAGGTCTGTCCTACGGCTTGTGAAATGATTCGCCTGTGAATGATATAACGAGGACATCGGTGTTTGCCTTATATGGTTCTGCAGGGTGTGCAGTTGTGGGGGGAGATTTAGCTTTTTGGTTGTCTATTAAAGAAAGCTCTCCACTCATGTGATACTTTCCCAAAAAGTCAGACCATAACCAGTATTTCATCAAATGTGGCTATCGTGGCTTTTTAATGCTCTAATCATACGCAATTTGTGGGGTCAAATGTTTGTACGGCAGTAATTTATAGGAAGGACAAAGTTGTCTGTCAGCAGCTGGTGTTGTTGTGCATCCACCAGCCTGTTGTTCCATTTTGTTAAAGAAAGATGAAAGTAGCGTTGAGATTTTACTCGTCAGATATAAGTTCAGCCCTTCATATATATCTATATAAAGATGTTTTATAGATGGTGACGTCCTTCTCTACATGCTGGGAACACTAGTCCTCGGCCCTGGTCGGCTTGCTGCTCTTATCAGTGAGCTGAGGGTGTTTTGGGGCGTTCTGGACAGGCAGGATAAGGTGGCCCCAGCCCAGCAGGCAGTTGTTTACAGCCAGCCGGCAGCCCACCGGGGTCTACTGGGCCGTCTTTCTCCCCGTTTGGTGGCGTGTTCAGGGACGCTGCTGAGGTCCATGTGTAGCTGTCCAGCAGCTGTCGTTTGTATATATATAAAAGTGTGTCTGTCCCTCAGCGATTCAAAGCAAGACACAATTCGGAACAATTCAAAGCAAAGTTGCAGAAGCTGCAAATACATCTTTGGTTACAGAAGAGGGAGAAAAGCATCAGAGGAAGTCATTGCTCTCCATAACTGTGTTCGACCCCACAACCTCCAGGTTCCAATCCTTGAAGTAGCACAACGACTGCGTTAATATTATTCATGAGGAAGAAGATCAACTCTGCATTAAGTGCAGAGTTGATATGTGTTATTTAATAGAAAGGGTCAGCTGCTGTTGCTTAGAAGCACTTACTGGTAACTACTGCAGTCAACCATTTGACCAGCAGGCTCTCTGACCCGAACTCCCACTGTCCGTGTGTATTCCCTCCCTCAGGTGTGTCTGACAGGCTGCACCAGAGACCTGATGGTGCGGGTCGACCAGCTCTGTTCCAAGCACAACATCAAAGTCTTCTGTGGGGACGTCTATGGTTACTATGGCTACATGTTCTGCAACCTCGGAAAAGAGCACAACTTCGTTGAGTAAGTGCTGGTCGAACAACAACAATTTGAAGTGAGGGAGCGGGATAAGTGCCTTGTCCCTTGAGCGCTGCAGTAGAGGTTATTTTTTGCGATACTGAGCAAAGTATGCTTTATTTCCAAATGTTTTTTTATTGCGAAGCATCGTTTTCTTTGATGGCACAACATGGTATTTAATTCCTTTTCCATAGAAGCATAATGTCAAAAGACACAATAAGAGAAAATATTCACCGCTCCGCTGTAACTTAACTCTTTGTTCCTGAAATGACAGGATGTGGTCTGGATCTCTGTAACAGTCTGCAGGCCACAGCCACAGGAGAATACACCATCGTATTTACAGATGGGCCTATATGGAGGACTTTCTACATTTTCACACAAATTAAATACCACACTGAATTAGAAAATGAAGTAGAAAGCTTCCGTGGCGTTCCAACCACGTTAAGTAGGCAGTAAACCCATCTATTTTCAACCGCTTTAGGCAGTAAACCCAACTTGATTATATTTTGACGATGCATATTAATGGTCGTTGTAACGGTCAGTAGATTGTGCCACTCTACTGAAACTGAGATTTGAAACATTTAAACTCCAGTGTATTACCTCTATTGCAACAACTACAAAGCTCAGAAAGCATCTTGTCCAACAGCTCACAACATTACATCACTTTAATATTCACTTTAAAATACATCATTTCAATATTTCCTGATGGTATTAATTTAATTTTGGAGCCACTGACATTATTTTGACAGTTGGAACTGTAATTGTTTGTGTTGGCAGGAAGATTAGAGGATTTCTCCTCGGGTCAAACGATATTATGCTGCAGCTGGAATATCTATTGCACTATTGTTTGTGTGTCTGGGAACCTTTTATGTGCATCATATCTTCTGTAATCTCTGTCTGTCTGTCTGTCTGTCTGTCTTTCTGTCTGTGTCTTTGTTTGTCTCTCTCTCTCTCTCTAGAGAGAAACCCAAACTGGTGAAACCAACTGGAAGCGACGGCCCAGAAGCGAAGAAGACCAAAGTCAATCCCAACGAAACCGTCATGGTGAAAAAGGTCAATGAGAGCATCTTTATGAACATTAAACATACAAATGTGTTTGCTTGTTTGTTTGTTTATTCTACCAGCCAAACTAATACAAAGAACTGTCCTCCATGTGAAGAGGATTTCCATCTATTTATTTAATCTATAACTGTTTGAGCGGTTGATAAAAAGTCTTCCTTTTTAAATGGAAACTAAACGTGGTGATTGGAACACATTGACCAAATTATCATTTGAAAGATGTGATTGTCTTATTTCCTTTCCCTATCTTTATCCTTATTTTGTCTTCAGTCCTTCAGTTATTTTCACTTGTCCTAAAATTAGCAAATAATTAATTCATACACCTCTGGTTCACCTTCTATTGATCTCACTTTAAAAAAATATTCTCCAACCAATCAGACGGCCAGTTTCTGCCCTCTGAAAGAAGCTCTGGAGGTCGACTGGACAACCGAGAAGGCCAAAGCCGGGATGAAGAAGACGCCAGTGGACTACTTCATGCTTCACGGTACTTTCAGCCTAATTTCACACAAAGTCAAAGTTTCAAGGGAGTGTTTTCTGTCATTTGTGCCACTTCAAATTCAAAACTGTAGTTTTTTATTTTTGTTTGTTAAACAATAATAGATGTCTCGATGTTGAAGATACTTTGAGCTCTGGAGACTGCTGATGGGTGTTTATGTTTATTTGCATTTTAAGCAATTACTATTTATTATTATATTTAATTATATTTAAAGTTCATATTTGTTTCCAAAATGGTGCATTTTAGTTCCCTTATGAGATGATTTATTTTTAATTTAAAAGTGATATCAAGCAGCCCACAAAAGGTCTCTGGACATTTCTGCGGAGGAGGCAGGACGAGGCGTAGGAGAATATCTTAACAGACATAAACAAATAATCTGGAAAGTCTCAAAAAATAATGGAAATTTGAAACTGAAAGGACGCGTGAGAATGAAGCGCCTACTGTGAGCATGCAAAGTCACTAGTACTAAAGTCATGTCCATGAAGCGTGTTAAATGTCGATCTGGAGAGAAGGACCAACGGTTAAAATGTCGAGCCCCAAACGAACGTTGTTGTGGTTGAAAAGGTTTCGAAACCATCAAACCTGAAGGAAGTCGTTGACCCTTTTTAAGTAAATCTGAGATGTTCCTTCCTGTTTTTCAGGTTATTTACGGTGTCTGATGACCTTCTCTGTCAGAGTTGTTATTGTCCTCCTTGTCACCTGGCCCTGCAGCAGCCCTACTCGCTGCACACATAGTTTCCATCCCAGTCATGTGCACTGAGTGTAGAACAGAGAACCGCCCACAGCACACGATGACACGCACGCGAGCAGGAAGTAACCAGAAAAATGGGCATTGAATGCATACTTGATGGAAAGTTTGCGTCAATTACGAGAAAATCTGTTAACGTGTGACAGGTGCTAACAGTGTTTTAGAAACAGGTATGATGGCAATATTTAGAAAGTCATAACCTCTGTCCAAGAATTTCATGTTGATTTTTTTAGTGTACACTTTTAGAAAACGTTGTTCTTCAGCTAAAGACTCAGGCGGAGGGCCTTATATCATAATATATTAGCATCGTGTTTTTTTACACAAGCTTCAGTCATGGAAAATGAAATATCAGCCTAGTACTCATTTGATTGTGTCTCTGGTACTTCCGTCATGCACAGTCACAACACGCATGCACGTGGCAATTTATCAACATGAAACATGAAACGTGGATGTGGAGGCTCTTGTGTCATGTAAATCCAGATGTTGTTGATGTTGAATGTGATGAACTGCATTTAACTGCATATTGAGTATTTTTTCCTTTTTAGTTCTTAAAGTACTATTTGCTAATGGTACTTATATACTTTTAAAGTTTGAAATGACTTGTAGTGGAGTATGTCATCGGGTGACATACATGGTTAAAGGATCTAAATACTCGTGTGGCGGCCGTCGTGAACTTCTGCCTCATACAGCAACTGCCCACCCTGAAAAAGAAGCAGTGAAACTGTAGCCCCGCCCCTCCAGTCTGATCTCTGAGTGGAAACACTTGTTGTTTTATTTAGTGAACGTGACACAGGAGGTCGTCTTATTATCCCTCCAAAGTTTCTATATTTGGAGTTATTGTTTTCTTGTTTTGGGCGACCGGCGATGAGGAAGTGGCTCTTGTTTTGTTATAACTGCTTCCTGTCTGACTCCTGTTGCGTGATCTGAACCGAGGCTCTGAGTGTGTGTGTGCTTTTTTTTATCATTTATATCTCTACCCTTTATAATACCATTTTTTTCTTCCATCTTTAAATTTGTATTATTGTGCAAGAGAAAAGATGACAAAGCAGAAACGGAAGCTATTTCCTGTATATACAAATACAGAATAATACAAGTCTGACCCAACAGCATGTCTGTCTTGGACAAAGAAACATAGATATCCTTCATGAACACTCTTTGTACACATTTTGCGTTGATAAAAATACATCATATGTACGTCTTTAATCTGAAGACTATTACGCCTGCATGTTTATGTTTTAGAGATAATATCGGTGTTCCATCCATGGGCACATCGTGTGTGACAGGTGTGGTCCCATCCCATCATTGTGCGACACCAGATGCCAACAGAGTAGATAAGACTTGATGGACAAGTATCAGAGCTTGTGTGTGTGTTTGTGTGTGTGTGTGTGTGTGTGTGTGTGTGTGTGTGTGTGTGTGTGTGTGTGTGTGTGTTTGTCGCACCAGTGGAAATGGTCGTGGGAGGACTCGGCTTCCTCATGCAGTTTAAGTTATTGGACGAACAGGAAATACGGGGGCGAAAAGTTAAAGTGTAGGCACAGTGGGCGCTGGCGTCGGTTATTTTAAATATTGCTCATGACCAAAACAGAGTGCATGCTTCTGATTTGCCATTTCTCAATCAGTCCTGCAACCGACTCTCAGTGGCAGGAAAGTCGTCGTCTCTCTCCCCCCCCCCCCCCCCCCACCCCCTCCTGACTCTACTGGGACAACTGTAGCTCAGTGGGGTATGGGGGTCGTCCTGCAACCCCAAGGTCGTCGGTTCGATCCCCGCTCTCCCCATTAGTTGCAAGTCTAAGTGTCCATGAGCAAGGCACTGAACCCCTAGTTGCTCCCTGGGTGCATCGCTGCAGCCCACTGCTCCTTAATAACTAAGGGTGGGTTAAATACAGAGAATACCTTTCGTTGCCCCTGTACTTGTACTCTGTGCAATGTCAATACATTGAATCCAATCCAATCCAATATATTCGCCCCGAAACCCGTGTGTGTGTGTGTGTGTGTGTGTGTGTGTGTGTGTGTGTGTGTGTGTGTGTGTGTGTGTGTGTGTGTGTGTGTGTGTGTGTGTGTGTGTGTGTGTGTGTGTGTGTGTGTGTGTGTGTGTGTGTGTGTGTGTGTGTGTGTGTGTGTGTCTTTACTGTCTGTGTGTTGGAACTCTTTTTTATTTGTCGCGGAGGAACGAGGGGCCCTAATCAGAAGACGTGGTTCACAACCGCACACTAATCTTATCATGTCTCGAAGATGAGATGTTTTCGTTTCGTAAGATGATAATTCACCGTGGAAGTCTCTGATCAAATTCTGAATGGCAATACGTGCAATATTATTATTCGGGGTTCGTGCTTTACAAAAACAGTTTCCAGCATCTTTACTGTCGCCGTTCTGTTCATGTTCCTTTCCGTCTCTCCGCAGTTCTGTTGAAGTTTCGCACCGACAAAGATCGTGACCCCGACCCGCAGTCTTACCCGGAGGACAGTCAGCTCCTGAGGCAGATCCGAGACGACGTCCTGGAGGCCTTGGAAGTGAGCGCCGACCTCTTGAATGATGAATTCATCAGGTACGAAACGCTCTCACCCGTCTTGTGTCTTTAGTTTGAGACGGTGAATGGATAATTAGAGGTAGAAGGCCGGATCAGCAACACTAAGCCACGCACAGCACCCATGTGTCCTGTTGGAAGTTTCCAAATATACAGGATATATTATTTTTTTCACTCTAAATGGATCATAATTTACAAAATGAACATCTTTCTGTTTTGAAGAAGGCTTAAAACTAGAGATTGAGACCATAAAATCATGTTTACTGAGGGAATAAATCAAGAGAGAAGTAGTTATTTTCTATAGACTTCTATACAATCAGACTTATTTTTGCAACCCGAGGACTCGCCCCGTCAGTAGATAGAATTAACGTTTTGACTACATCGGGAGAAGGGCGTTACTGCTCGCTGGTTAACTCAAAGAAATGAGTTCTAACTGTCAGAGAACAGACATTTGGTTTTGAATCTGTCGCGTAAGTATTGACGGCAAAACACAAACATCGGCTGGCTCACTAGCGGGGCTACAGAAGATTAAAAATTAAAAAAATACAGTGAACTTTTTCCGTTTGTCCTCAGCGTCACGCCTTCTACTTGTTTATTTGTATCACAGTTGTGCATGTTTGTCCTCAGCTACTGCTTCTCTGAGATGTCCCCGGTGTGCGCAGTCGTGGGAGGAGTTCTGGGACAGGAAGTTGTCAAGGTAGGCGTGTTAACGGGGGACGAGCCGCAGAGGTTGAATGTCATCAATGCCGTCTCACAAGATTCCCTCCACCGTTATGCGGGTCAGTCAGCTGACAGGTGGCCGCTCAGCTGGTCGGCTGCACACTCGTCTCTGGAGAAGAAGGATCGCCTCTGTGGCCACGGCCAAACTCCGTGGGGCGCTGCTGGCAGAAGGCCCTCGTGACGGGGAATTGATTTCTAAAGTCCTCGAGCCGAACAACATTAACTAGTCATTGATATTTTATAAAGATATTGGACAATGTTGTTTTTCAAACACGTGGGTTTGTACAAAGTTGTGAAAGTCTGGGAAAAATCTGTTCTCGGTTATGAAACTGCATGAACTGGAATATACTGAATTTAGGTGTTTCATTTTCATACTTTTCATTCGGGATCACTTCCCAAAAATCGCTGGGTGTATGAAATGAAAAAATCGTGTCGTCATAGCTGCTGCCGTCTGCTGAGCATTACGTAACCATGATCAGAACATACAATCAAAGTAATATGCACAGCTGGTAAAGTGACAATAGTCATTGTTTGCTGCCCCTTCTTCTCACAATTGCATTTATAGTTTGAATTTGGGTATTGTGAAGATAAAGGCATCGGATGTTTTTATTTGAGGGAAAGTCGTACTTAAAAGCGCTACTGACTCTGGAGACGTCGGACTGAGAGCGCGCGGCAGAGATGTTGCTTCATATAAAGTTTTCTGATGCTCCAGAATTTCAGCTATAAATGACTTGAGATGTCATTTATTTAAAAGATTTGTCTAACTTCAAATGGGATTTACAGACAGACTCTGTGTGGTATCTGAGGGTCTTTAAGGTTGGCAGACGAAAACATAATCATTATTTAATACAAGTGTGTGTGTGTGTCTCTCTCTCTCTCTCTCTCTATATATATATATATATATATATATATATATATATATACATACATACATACATACATACACACAGTATATAAAAGCACAGAGCGATAAAGTTAGCAGTTTCTTCAGTGCATGACCTGAATAAGTAAGATTCCTCTGAGCTAATTAGAAACCATCTTTTTCTAAGCTGCTCTGACACGATATGCTGAGGTAACAGGAGTGTGTGTGTGTGTGAGTGTGTGTGTGTGTGTGTGTGTGTGTGTGTGTGTGTGTGTGGAGACTGGGTGCATTATATTGGCACAAGGCCAACCTGCCGTCTCCAGGATGATGATGATGAAACCCGCTGCAACTGGCCGAATGATTTCACTGAGCTCGACTCGCCGCCAGAACTTTATACAATGTGTGTGCACGTGTGTGTGTGCACGTGACTGCATGCTCTGGTTGGTGCACTTAGTTCACAATGTTACCTACCAGAATACTTTGTGGGCGTCAGAGTGATTACTTCATTACTGTGAACACTACCATGCAGTCAGTTTCTCTGACGTCCCCACAGTGTCACATGACAGGATGTAGAATGTGTCCTCAGTGACGCTCCATCGTGACTAAACTGGGCTCTGAATGTCTGCAGTGGACTCAGTGGTTCCCCTGAAGAGGTTTGAACTGTTTGTTCAGCTGATGTTGCAAGAGAGCGAACGTGAGACTCACCTTCTGTACCTGAGAGCTCTGCTGCTCACGTCCCAGCCGGTTACAAACACGAGGAGCGACCCCTGTTTTAAATCAGTGTGTTTGATTTATTCTGTTGTCGTTCAGCTGCTGCTCAGAGGGATCTTTGTCTCTTTCTGCTCAGCGTTTGGTTCTCCACGTACAAAACCAAAAAGAGGACTTTGAACAAGATGGAAGATGAAACGCCAGTCCGACGTGCGTATTTGTCTCTCAGACGTCTGACCTGCTGTCCTCTCTCCGTGTCTCCCTTCAGGCTCTCTCCCAGCGAGACCCTCCTCACCGGAACTTCTTCTTCTTCGACGGTCGCAAAGGCAACGGCGTGGTCGACTACTTCGGACCAAACTGAACCGTTTTACACACGTCAGATCAGCAGATGTCTTGTCATCAGTTAGTCCGATTATTTATACCAGTTCTCGCTCAACTACTCATAAAGTTAGTCTGTTGTTTAAATGTTTTGGGTATTTGATCTTTGTTTTTTACATTTGCTAATAAAACATTGTTAAAGTGAAATGGTTCTGCCTCAAGTTTCTGGATTTATTCAACAATAACAGGCATGTGGTTTTATGCCTGCATATCAGAATTTGGCGATGGATATCTGCCAGAATTTAGCATGAATCGTTACGCTGCGTTCGTCGATCTTTGGGGGAACTCTTCAGCTACTTTTTTCTCTGGAACTCAAACCAGAAAGTAAAATCATTGTAATTGATATCATTCTTTTAATTTGTTTTCTTTCCTCATTTATAAATCACACGACATGCTTGCATCAAGCAAATTAGTGCAAGGAAATGTGTGCAAGTCATGCCATGTTCCATCCATTCGGCCGCACCGTGGGAATCTGAACTTCAGAGATGTGTTTGTATTTTATGTTATGCAGTTTAACTTCTGCGATTGTCGACTGCCCTTTGTTTTTAATAGCCAGACGGCTGCCGGGTTATTCTGCTGTTTTAGCTTTTTAGTTTTTTTACAAAGACATCTAATGTAAAATAAATATATTTTTTTGCATTATCAAAGAGGTTTATTCAAGATAGTTTTTTCCTGATTAAAAAAAGAACAATAATAAAGTATTAATGGCTGTTTGACATTTTTCTGCCAACACCAGGCTTGTGAAAGAAAACCAGAAACTTTTCCTTTCTGTGGCGACTACAGCCGAACACACATGCTGCTCCACACAAAAGCCTAAACGTGATCACTCTAAACTCTAAATTCAACTGTGAATATAAATGACCGACATGCAAATGTGAATCTCAGGCCTGCTGGTCCCCTGATTCATTCCTGCTGAAACTAAATTGATATCCACTTGTATTCCCCCGGAGGCTTTCGGCTGCAGAAATGTGTCACAGTTTATTTAAATAAAGACAGGATTTCATACATTCACACACTGGGTTCATTGGAAGTTCAGAGAGAATAAAAAAATATTGAATAATACCCATGACTACATATTAAGCAACACAAGTCTACTTTTGATTGGTGTTTACGGCTGATTTAAGAACAAAACCAAAGGAGCTGTTGGCAGCACACACTGCCACAAGATTAATTACGGAACGTCCCTTTAAGCTTATTTGCCCCTTTAATTAAACCTAAACTCATATCTTCCAACACATTCAATGCGCTCTTCATGCTGACTCTGCTCTGTCTTTCATGTCCTCGCTTGCTCTCTCTACACACACACACACACACACACACACACACACACACACACACACATACACACACGCACACATACGCGCACACTCAGTTAAATCCCACAGCTCCTGCTGTGTGGTCACTCTCTCTACTTAGCAGCAAAGACCAAGTTGCTGCAACCAATCAGATCCCTGATTTGGCTCTGAGGGGTCGCGTGATTGGCTCATTCTGTAGAGGAGTTTAAGTGAGGATATATGGTCCCAATGCTGCCTGTTGTCTCAGCAACAGACTAGTGTGTGTGTGTGTGTGTGTGTGTGTGTGTGTGTGTGTGTGTGTGTGTGTCTTTACTTGTACAGCTTCTTTTGTGAGGACCATTAGGAATTTCAGACACTTTTCTCGACCCACACTTTGGGACGTACCTTCAAAAGCCTGTTTGAGTGTTCAGACCTCCACTTTAAGGTTCAGGTTAGAGTTGTTTTAGGTCAGGTTTCAGTTTGAGCATTTAGTCGTGATAGGTTAGGATAAGGTGCGAGAGCATGCTTCATATGATAGATAAATAGATAGATAGATAGATAGATAGATAGATAGATAGATGGATACCTTATTAATCCCGAGGGATATCAACGAGTATCCTCACAAAGATAGGATTGTAGGGTGTGTTATTAAAATATTTGCTATTCCTTAGAAACTGGCGTTTGTTTATTACACATTGCTGCTCACAGCGATGTCTCTACACAAACCCCTCAATTGCCTCCTGGCCCCTGAAGCGTTTGCTGGGAAGTTTAGTGTGTTCAGCTTCCAAAAAGCTAAAAGTAAACTACTGTCAATGAGCGAGTCGTGGCCTGAAATGCCCCGCTGTGGGTGACGAGCTCAAGTCTGCAGAGCCTTGAAGCTCCGCCCCCGCAGCTACAGTTCGTTAATATTGAACATGTCGTGTGTTCAAATTGCACCATGGGGACCGCCGGAAAAAAACACCCACCGAGTGTGAAGTAGATCCGATGAGCGTTTCTCGAGATATGCGAAGAACACACAGACGAGTCCTCACTTTGTAGTGTGAAGGAAGCGATGCTGCAACTGACAAGTTATTTTCAGTCTTAATTAATTGGCCAATTATTTTCAAAGTTCATTGAAATAGTAAAAAGAAAGTACACACCATTTTTCACAGCACATCTGAGAAGCTGTGAGCAGCAAATGTTTGATAGTTTAGCTTGAAAACGACTAAAATTATGAAGAACATTTTCAAAATAGTTACTTTTCCTATAATGCATCAGTAATAACAATCCAATGATATGATGAATCTAATTAAAATAGCATAATATAGAACAATGTTAGGGTATTTTTCTCAGGAAAGACTCTACTGGACATTGAGCTCTTGTAAATGCTCAAAGTCAGTAAAATGGTGTGAAATTACAGAGACAACATTTTAAATGTAATTTTTTACTTCCTATCTACGTTTTGTGTTTACTGTCTGTTTATTCGCAAATAAAAACAAACAGTAAATGATACAAATAAAAACATTCCTCCTGTTTTCCGACAACATGAGCTGTGCAGCACCAGGCTAATTCAAGCCCGAAGTAAAGCATCACAACATGCTCTCTGGACGATTTTGATGTGTGACGTGTACCAGCTTGTTATGTTGACCGTCATTATAAACACACTGTGTGTGTGTGTGCATGTGCGTGTGCGTGTGCGTCTTGACCTCACGTCTACTAATCCGTGCCGCTCTCCAGATGTGACGAAGACCACGCCGCTGTCCATCCATCCACGGTCACACATGGCCAGAGGGCTGCTGCTCCAACCCCCAGACAAGCCACCAACATCTGTAAATATCTGCCAAACCAATAAACTATGAACTATATATGTCTTCATTTATATATTCATATTTATGTATATAATATGTATATATTCACTGAGACAAATTACCTATATGTGTGTAACGTACGTGGCAATAAACAGTTTCTTATTTGTGATTAATAATTCTGAAATGGGCCAACCCTGCTTTTAGTTTTGATGGACGACCATTTTTGTAAGCACATGTCTTTGTGGGCGACTGTGGCTCAGTGGGGAGCAGGGAGCAGGAAGCAGGGCGCAGGGCGCAGGGCGCAGGAAGCAGGGCGCAGGGAGCAGGGTCGTCTATCAGAGGCTCGGCGGTTCGATCCCTGGCTCCGCTAGCCCACGCGTCCTTGGGCAAGACACTTAACCCCAAGATTGCTACTTTGTCTATATGTGTGTGATGTGAGTTACTACTGATGTGCTGGTGGAGCCATAGCTCCTCCCACCAGGGTATGGATTGGTGTGAATGATGTCATCTAGTGTTAAAGTCCTTTGAGAGTTCGGAACACTAGAAATGCTCTTTACAGGTGCATGGAATAAGTAAATTTTATACTTTCACATACAATCTTGAAGATGTCCGCTTAGTTCTCTTTGGCCATACACGATAATTACCCTCCAAATAATACAACCATTTTGAGCCTTTGGTAAGATACTTCACCATTTCCAATCTGGCAACACGGAGCACCTCGCCCACTCAAAACAGGTCAATCTGTGGGGAGGTGTTTTTGACAGGGTGGAAAGGGTGCTGTTTGAAATTATTCTTGTGGTATTTTGACCAAAATATGTTACACACATTACATTAAGACCCCAAGGAACCATATCAACTTTTGGAAAGATGGGCATAATACCTCCCCTTTAAGTTATCAACATTTAATGGCAGTAAGTGTAAAACAGTCAAAGCTCACGGCCGTGCTCTTCCTCGGTCCCCCGGCTCCTTCCTCCGCCTCAGCCTTGCGGCCTCGGGGATACCTGGAGAAGAGACACGATTTGTCAATACCTGGAGAAGAGACCCGCTCTCTGTAATCCCCAGAGTCTTAAACTCAAAATTAGCCAATCCTCACTCCCACAGGTGAGTCCAGCCTTCAACACCTAGTAATTGGTCCAAAGTTCCGCTAGAACAATGGAGGGGTCGAATGTCACTGGCCCCGGGTCAAAACCTCATTTCCGGTCAAGTATTTTCACAATAAAAGTTCCGTCTTTGTTATTGTCAGCATTAAAGTCACTTTCACAATAAAAGTCACGTCACGGAATTCAACCGGCTTCGTCAATCTATAATACTAACATAGTCACTCTCATGCAACATACATAAATTCTTGCCATTTGCACTTGCATAGAGTAAACATTACCCCTATGCTTCATAATACATTAATAACAATATCAATATTCTCCCTAATATTTTCTATTATAATATCTTCCTATATGTATTAATTTTAAACATAAGCCCTCTGCAAATGTTATCTAAATAAACTATTACAACCTAACATACGTGAGGGTAAGATTGAGCGGGAGATCGACAGGCGGATCGGTGCAGCTGCAGCAGTAAAACAGGCGCTGTACCGGTCCGTCTTGGTGAAGAGAGAGCTGAGCCGAAAGGCGAAGCTCTCAATTTACTGGTCGGTCTACGTTCCAATCCTCACCTATGGTCACGAACTTTGGGTAGTGACCGAAAGAACGAGGTCGCGAATACAAGCGGCCGAAATGAGTTTCCTCCGTAGGGTGGCCGGGCTCAGCCTTAGAGAGAGGGTCAGGAGCTCGGACATCAGGAGGGAGCTCGGAGTCGAGCCGCTACTCCTTCGCATCGAGAGGAGTCAGCTGAGGTGGTTCGGGCATCTAATTCGGATACCTCCTGGACGCCTCCCATTGGAGGTTTTCCAGGCACGTCCAACTTGGAGGAGACCCAGGACACGCTGGAGGGCTTATATCTCTCGGCTGGCCTGGGAACGCCTCGGGATCCTCCAGAATGAGTTGGAAAATGTTGCGGGCGAGAGGGGAGTCTGGGTCAACCTGCTGGGCCTGCTGCCCCCGCGACCCGACCCTGGATAAAGCGGTGGAAAATGGATGGATGGATGGAACCTAACATAGGAAACACACTTACGTTTAAACCCCAATTGTATGTTTTATTCAGGATTTCCAAATCTCTTTAAAAAATATTGAACACTTTACCTCGTGAAACGTGCAGTCTCTAATAATATCTAAAAACAAATATATAGATTAAAAAGACTTTACATTTTTAAATTAACATATATAATGTAATTGATGTATTAAATAGTGAAAGAAGAGGGGGGGGACAACATACAGCAATGGGGTTAGTTTCCAACTGCAGGACTCAACCTTGAGACATGGGGTGCTCCATCTATTAATGTTAGACATAAGACACCAAACCAGCATATATAGTTGTCCTTATCTTTATTGTATAAAAAAAGAGGGGAAAGAAAGTACAAAATTCATGTAGAAAGTTTACAATAGAAACATGTTGAAAAACAGCAACTACACACAGCGTTGTTTGTTGGGGCGACGACAGCGAACATGTCCGAAAGCACAGCTAGCGAACCGATCTCAAAACACGAGAACGCAGGCGGCGAACAAGCGTCTGCTGCAGATGTCGCCGTCATGTCAGCCCGAGCATCTGCACAGAGGACTTTATACATCGGCTCTCAGAAATGGTCAAAACAAGGGGGCCTGTGCTTCAAACGTGGGAGTGGCCATGTCAAACCGCGACAGCCAATCACACCCCTGCTTCTGAGGGGTTTTAACATCAAAAAGGCTTTCAGTCAAATATTCCCCCCCCCCATATAAAACAATTAACTACTCCACTAAATGGGCGCTCTGAGCCAGAGTACATTACAGTACATAAACGTATAGTCTTAGCAGGTGTAGCATAGTTTGGGGTTTAAATTCACATTTAATAATGTCGTAGTTCAGTCAGTATTACTCTTCTTTGTGGTTTCAAGAGTATAATCGGGGAGGATTATGGTACTTTCCCGTTTCATGTGATACACGCATGGAAAGCCAATGCATCGCTTTCCTTTCGTTTTAAATGATCGGGACTTTAAAAGTGAATATTTTGTTCCATCTGCTATCCGCATCTCTGTGTGTAGCGCAGCGTTTAGCTCCCATCTTAGTCAATGTTTTAACAGTTACAACTCAAGTACAACTTTTTTCATAGTTTTGATCAGGAATGTAAGAAAGTAAATAAATAATACATCCAAAAATGAAGAAAAAAAAGCTACAGATAGGCTACAGTCCAAAATAAATTATGCTCTTAAGAGGAGTAATTCAACATTGTCTCCCAAACTACAGTGAAAACCGAAGGCGGGGAGGGTCATTTTACAAAAACATCAAATACTTTTTTAACAATCAAAAGATCCAGATTATTTTTTTCATTTAACTCATGGAATATCATGTCAAATCCACTGGATTTAAATTCAAACTCTGTTGCCGATGGCCGCTCAGAAGAAGGAGACAAGAAATCTCCCGAACACCGGGAACACACAATAAGTACTTGGTCCGTATTAGTTCAGATCCCTCTTCCAAAAGAGTATTTACAACCGATGAGGTAATTATTAAAACCCTGTGGGAGCGGGCGGGCGACACCCTGACTGCTCCCAACACTGGCGACACGGCGAGCGGAGGAATGGCCCAAATGTGCGGCGGCGGAACAATCGCTCCTCACGTCTGTCCTCAAACGCCCTGAAAGCCGTGCTGATGCCGGAGCATTTGAATGTAATGCAAATGACACCTGCAAACAAAGCGTTTGAAGAGCGTGCCAGTGTGTGTGTGCGTGTATGTGTGTGTGTGTGTGTGTCGTTAAATGTGTGTGACTGTCCTACTTTCGGGGATTAGCGCCTCAGCAGTGTGCTGAGTGGAAGAAGGCACGTCGTCGTATGAAGCAGTCTCAGAAGGGGAGTTTCCCCCTGAGGGACACAGCACCCTTCTTTCTTTTTTCCTCCCTACGATGCAACAAACTGCATCCCGTTTCACAGTGTGTAAGAAAAAGAAACGACAAGTCGCACGTCAGACGAAGGTCAAATCATGTTCTTTACATAATCAAAAAGGAAGAATTGGAGAGAAATCGATCGTTAAAATTAAAATATTTTTAAAAAAACATTGTCCCAAAAAAATGTTGACTGATATTATAGCCGAATGAAAAAGATCCCAAAAGATTATAGAGACTTCCAAAAACAGGTCACTTTAAAACGGTATAGAGTTTGAAGTGTCTGTATTTTCTAATTTTCCACTGAAATCTCAGTTAACACAACTTATGTTTGACCCATGTCTGGGATGCATGCAAACACACACACACACACACACACACACACACACACACACACACACGCGAGAGCCGAGCCAAAGACAGCGAAAGTCAGTGTATTTTACAAAATATACAGGTAGGAAGGTGTTTGTCCGTCAGCTGCGGTCCGGACCAGCAGACTGACTGACGGACAGACAGGCGGGGGGGGGGTCCAGTCTCCACAGGTGGCGCCCTGATTCAGCCGACACCTCGGGCTGCTTCCTCCAAATTCTTTGTCCATGCGCGCAAATGTTAATTTCCCTCCGGGCGAACCGCCACCAGTCCGATCAGCAGTAGCTGCAGCCCGACGGACCCCGGATGTGTGAAGTCTGAAGTCTGGGGTGATTGAGCGGACGAGGCGTCTCTCTCTCTACGTGAGCCTGTAGAGAGTGCTGAGAGTCTGGGTGATGAAGTTGAGGAGTCCTCGGCAGGCGTCCCTCCACTCCTGCCAGTGGGGGGCGACGTGCTGTGGGAGGGAAACAGAAAGTCAGTCCAGACTAGAGTCACTGCCAGTTGCATTTTACATCCAAAATGTCTTCACCTCATCGTTTCATCCTGTAATATATTTGTGTATGAATTCTTATGGCCTAAACAAATCGGAATTAGTGAGAGGTCACAGTGACCTTTGACCAGTCCAGTTCGTGCCAAATTTGAGGAAAACTCTTTCCAAGAGAACGGGGCGTACTTACAGAAGAACAACCTGAAAACCACTTGCTGCCTGAGGTTTATAAAATTCAGGCGGGATTATTCGATATCTGACCTTTTTTTCTTACTTCATGCAAGTCAATGCCGTCTCCTTTTGTCCCTGTCGGCTAATGTGAAGCAGCAGCTAAGACAGACCGTTCAAAATCTATTTACCACGAGGGATCCTCGATGTCTACAAAGGGTTTAACCTCTGACCTCTCAGCAGTGTCAGGGCGTTTCTCTGCTTCTGTCACATTTTACTCTTTGTGGCCTTGATTGTTTTTTCGATGTGTAATAAAATGTCTTTTGTGCAGCACAGTTCAATAAATCATAAACATTTGATTTACAATTTTTTTAAATGCAGCTTGTTCAATAAAATATTTTTTATTAAATATTACAATTTTAAGCTTTGTTTTGGCTGCTTTTTCTGACAGAGGCACTCGTCACACACGTTCAAGACCGTCGGCAAGACGGCCGGTGGCTGTGATACACCGTGTGGTTTTGGTGATTGTTTTAAAAACATTTAGTGTGATGATTCTCAAAGTGCTTCGGATGATCATTGCCATCCGATAAATGTTAAAAAATAATGACAACCTGGGTGGAGAGGAGCAAATCAAACAACTGTTATAGGATTGATCATAAAGCCATAAGGAAACATGATGTCATGTTTGGGGAGAGGGGTGATAGAGCAGGAGAAAGAGAGAGGCTGCATGTCTGCACAGTGGGGACTTAACACTCAACAACTTGAACAAGAGGATAAACAAGTGTCTGTGTTTCTGTGTCAAAAAATGCTCCTCTGAACCTCTCACGTGCCTGTGGTCAACCCTCCCCCATCCCGCCTTCTCTCACTCCTTTTGTTTTAGACTGCTTGTTTCAGAAAGAAGTGCCTGGCAGTGCTTTCGGCCTGGGTTGGAAACAACACACACACGCACACAATTTCCCCAAATTCCCCTCGGGGGAATACAGTATCTATCTTTCTGTTTCTCACACACACACACACACACACACACACACACACACACACACACACACACACACACACACACACACACACACACACACACACACACACACACACACACACACACACACACACACACACACACACACAGAGTTCAATGAGCGCAGCGGTCTCAGAAACCTGCTAAACGTGTCTGCAACAGGCGCTGTTCTGTCCTCATGAAGGATGAGTCAATACTCAATGATGTCATCTTTGTTTGTGTGCATGAGGCGGGATGGCGAAGGAGAGAGAGATCAGTGGGGAGGTGTGTGTGTGTGTGTGTGTCTGTGTGTGTGCATGTGCATGTGCGTGTGTGGTGGGGGAGGAGGTGGAGAGTTGTTGGCAACTCCTCACGCGATTGAGAGTACATAGACAGGGAGGGGCGAGATAGAGACATAACAATAGGAGGAACGAGATGGACAGCAGTGGAGAAACACACTGCCGAGTATTGCTTCAGCGTGTAGAGTTGTTTGTTTGTTGTAATCTACCGTGAGAACTAAGTCATTAAATCCATGTGGAGGGTGGAGCAAGAGCGACAAGGACACCAACCAAAATAATAATAAAAAAGAGAGGAGAAGAAAGAAGAAATGAGGGAGTGAAGAAAGGAAAGATGATGTGTGTGTGATAAAGTTTCTCATTTATTATTTCTGGAGGAGAAGAAGAAGAACCGGCCTCACAGCTGACAGCGACTCTCTCACTCTCACGCACTATGCCAGTATTTATCTGACTGACACACACCTTTATGAAAGGAAACACATTTTAATTGTAAAAGTGTTAAGTAAGTGCTCATATTGTTATTGTTATAAATGAACTGGATTTAAAGCCTCATAGAAAAGCGGGAAAATGCAATTGTCTTTTTTTATTATACCATAAAATACTTTTTACGGGTCTCATATGAATTCACCATTAAATACTAACTATACAGACTATAAATAACACATTGCTCTCTTACCGCTCTGTGGAAGACTCTTGCGTTAAACTCATCCCCAATGGCTCTCAGCTGGCTCGCCACCACCCTGACCTCCACCTCTTGCACCGCCTCTCCTGCGGGGGGGGCTCTCTGGCGCGGGGAAGCCCGAGATGAGAGCTCGTTCTGGGGCAGCAGGTCAGGCAGGGGCCCCTGTCGGCTGTAAACGTCCCGACGCTCGTCTCTGTGCAAATCTGCTTTAACGAGAGGACCAAATTCATTCAGAAAAACAAGAAGCAAACTTCACGACTAACTCGTTTTACATGTTTTACATTTCCCCTCGTGCTCGGACTCCGATGAGGACACAGAAGCACTTAATCGGGTACACTGAGCCTTGTTATGTTTAGTTGATTCTCAACAGCTGTATGTCCAATAAACACGCACAAACTTCAGCAGAAATCATCTGCATTGGGAAGATGTCGTTGTCATACGGGGGAAATATTGCGTGCAATTGCATGTTTTTGATTGCATGAAGAGAAAAATAAATAAAAGGCAGAATTAATTCATACATTTTCCTGACTTTTGACATAAAAAAAACAACCTTGCAAACAGTCACTGTGTTTATTGTTTAGTTATCTGGGCACACATATTTCTGAAGGAGCCTCATCTGGTGACTTATTTTCCTCTTAATGGAACCTAAGAGAGTAATCTCTTAATCTGCTTAATAAGTCTGGTATAGAGAAGTGCAGTGTGTTTGTGTTTACAGACTTGTGCTGAGTTTGTTTTGGTAAAGGCAGACAGATACCGGTACCGTCCGTTTGGCCACTTTAATGTGACGCACTACTCGAGGTATTAGGATTTTCTGAGCACTGCTGTTTTTGAAAACATTTTCTGTAAAAAGGATGAACTTGATCCTTTTCCATTTATGTAAACATACTTGCTTATTTGGTCATTTTTCTTGCTTGCATTTTCTTCTTTAACCAGTTAAACTCTTATTATTTGTTATTATATGTAGAAGAGTGTCACACTCACAATCACATGAATTATTGAACTAAACCAAAGCACGACCACGACACGTTCTCTTTCTGAATTTGATCATTTATTTTTACGCAAAAGTACTTCACAAATGTAATTTAAGTTTAAATGTAAGTTTCAGATAGAATTTGGATAACTTTTTTTCCACTCACTGATTCCTAATATTCTTTGTTTTGTTCGTATGTGTTATTCTATCGCATTGTCTTTGGCACCGTGTCTGAGAAAACAATAGTTAGATAACCTGTCCGACACTTGTTTGTTTGCCCACAGCGTTTGTGTGAAGCGACCCCCGTCTCCATCACGCGGCGCCGCCGCAACCCGAGTTGCCACAGAAACAGGCACCCCTGGCAACCACAGCATCTATTTTGCTAGGAGGATTACGGCTGATCCTTTAAGGATGCAGGTGACTAGACAGAGATGGAGAGAGATGGAGAGAGAGCGAGGGAGAGAGAGAGAGATAGAAGAGAGAGCGGTAGAAGAAAACCCCCAAAACAAATGGGAAACCCTGGCTTGTTGCCAGGGTAACTCCGAGCCAGCGCTGTTGGGGACGTCTCTCTATGCGATTGGCTGAAAGATCAGAGGCGCTGAGCTGCAATAGGGTGAAGGTAGGAAAGGGGGCGGGGCTGGAAGGGGCAAACCTGTCTGTGTGATTGGCTGACAGACTGACAGGCGACAGAGAGATCCTCTGACCAGTTAAATGAGGGGAAGGCTGGAGGGGGACCTGGTTGCTGGGTGGGTGGGTGTGTGTGTGTGTGTGTGTGTGTGTGTGTGTGTGTGTGTGTGTGTGAGTGTGGGGGGGGGGGCATTAAAAATCAAAACAGACTTAACAAGATAAGCTTAACGATGAGCTGGATAACAAACTTAACTTATGTTGTTACTTAACTGACAAATTGACTAAGTCACTGACTCATTAACTAAACAGATATTTGCTAAATTAACCAACGAACAGACAACACAAGCAACCATCTCACTAACAGAGAAGCAAACCAACTTAGTGGCAGATTTACAGATCATCTGTCAGGAGCGATTCTGAATATCAACATTTAATACAACAAGATCAACATTTAATTCCGTATTTCAATTTGAAAGGTGGAGAAAATAGTCGAGCCTCACGTTTGTATTTTCTCACTGCGGGAATTAAAAAAAAAAAAGGGTAAAGTAAAGGATTGATCTCAAAACGCCCTGCGCGGTTCAGCAGCTTCACAGCACTCTGATTGCTTATCTCAGTAGGCGCCGAACCGTTCAGCCCCCGGCTCGCTCAATTTAGAAGAAAAAACTCCTTTCTCAAACAAAAAGGCCCAAAAAGCTAATATTTTTTCAAATCATTTTTGTTTAATCAATCCCACCTTGGTCTAACACACTGTTATTCGATATTAATGTTATATTTCTTATATTTGTGTGAAGTTCTTTATATCTTAAAGTCATTGTATTTATGACATTTTTGGGGGGAGACTTAGGGTCCTTTTTGTAAATACCTGCATTAATAATATGTATCTCGTGTAAAGCACTTTGAGCTGCATGTTATGTTGTGAAAGCTGCTATATAAATATAGAATATCGATATTCATCTCCCGATAACTGACTAATAAAATAACGAGCTGGCTAATGACACTAATTGGCTGTCATTTGACTGATTAATTAGTGTTTGACCAATTGATTTAACTAGGTAGCTGAGTAGCTAACTGAACAATGTCCTCACTGTCTAGATAACAAGCCGGCCGACTGCCTGACTGTGTGATTAGTAGACTGACTGATAAGCCTGGTTAAACTCTAAATCCGACAAACATAATGAAATAAATGGCTTCAAAGTGAGCGTCCTGACTGAACGGTCACATTTAAGTAGAACTGACTGACTGACTTGACTGTGTGCTGCCTGGCTGAGCATGCAGAGCAGCAGGAAATGCAGCAGATTGTCTCTGTGCTGCAGAGGACAAGTCTGAACATGCCCGAGATGCACAGCTGACCTGCAGCTGAGAGAGGAGGAGAGGTGGGGGCAACCCATCTGTTTACATTGTTACAAATCTGTCACAACACGTAAACCTGCCTAGTAAACCGGTCTTTCCTGTGGCGCCACCTGAATTTCCCTTTCTAAGGGCCTGTAAAACCCCTCTGGGAACTCACCGAAGTTCAGATTAACTCAACAGCGAGTCATCATGTGATAATAGAGAGAGGTGTCTCACTCTTTTGGCCAACACTCAAACACTGACAAAAAAAGTACCTAAAAATACCTAAACAACACTAAAGAGCACTCGCTGCTTTGATACCTCTCTTTCAAAGTTCACGTTTCCCTGTCCATTAATCCCTAATGTCATATTTTTTGATTAAATTGATAGTAAACACGCCCCCCCCCCCCCCCCCCCACACACACACACACACACACACCTCCCCACATCTTGTGAACTCCTGTGAAACCAGTTTGAGCAGTCTTCTAAGGCAGCAGCATGGAGGCCTCGGCCCCCGGGGGGCCGCACCGTACACACACATAACCGATACTCTCCCGCTAACTGACAACTTTGGTGTGTATTTAAGGGTGGCAACTTTGGTGTGTATTTAAGTGTGGCGGTCTAAAAGGCAAACTGTGGCTTGGGGGCAGTGTCATATTTCTTGTCTGAAACCGTTTTCTCTGCTGCTGATCATCTGCAGCGCTGACGCTTAAATCACCGCTGGCTTAAGCTAAATGATTACTGATGTTCGTAAGACAGTTTTGATGACACCACGTGACAACTCACGTCACATTACTTGTCATCCTCCTCAGACTTTTTTTTTTATCGTGACTCAAACTTGTGTTGAACGGACTGTCCTCGTATCGAGCCTTTCTAGTCTTCTGACCACTCAAAGCTCTTTCACACTACATGTCATCATTCACCCATTCATACACTGATGCCAGGGGCCACCAAGCAAGGAGCCACTGGCCCATCAGAACTCTAACTAACCATTGATAGCAATATAGGGTTACCACTAACCCACAGTCAGGATTGTTATTGAATTATAGGTCAATGCTGTTATCTTACCTGGCTGCTCTCCTGTGAAGGCAATGGGTGCTGCCATGCCGCTGCCCCTCCCTTCCCTCCGATTGCAGAGTGGTGAACGTGGAGGCGATGGCGAGAAAGCAGGTGCCCGCTGGTGGTTCCGGGTCTCGTCCTGGTCCTCCTGCTGGGGGTAAGGCAGCGAGTACAGAGCCTGCAGAGGTTGCAGGTGAAGGTGGTGCTGCTGACGGCTGTGTACGGTAGCGGTCCCAGAGCTAAAGGCGGTAGGGGTGAGCAGGCCGGGACAGCTGTAGAAGGGGCGAGGCAGCTCCATGCGGCATGTGTGGTGATGGGGAAGAGGCTCGTTTCCTCCTCTTCCTCCAGTTTCCCCAACGCTCTCAATGGTCTCTGCGCGGGCCATCTCAGTAGTAGACTAAAACACACACACAGACGTGCCACTTAGGTAAATAAATGACATTACTCGCACTTTGCTGCTTTTGAACACCAAACTGCAGGAATCCTTCTTGTGTCAAACTTCAGAAACAAATTACACACGCATAGGTAAGTGTTAGACAGTGTGTTATGGTGCCTCAAAACACATATACCAATCTGAAATTCTAATCAACGAGAAAATGTAATTAAAGAAATACTAAAAGAAAATAGTTTCAAACAATTGGCCAAATGGTTTACAAATGTGTACAAACCAAAATTGATCAATAAAAAACGTAAGAACTATTTTTGAAAAGGTATATTCACAAACATTGAACATGATCATACTACATTCATAATATAAAAAAATACGTCCAATAAAATATGAAAATAAATCCCCAGCTCTAATGTTAGCACCATTGTTTATCTTTCTCCCATCGAGTCTGACCCACCGACCTATATTTCTCTCTACCGGCCGCTAGAGGGCAGCCGCGGCTCCTCCCGTTCGGGAGAGCACGAGACTTGTTTGTAAACAGATCCGTGCAGCCCGAGCACGAGGAAGCGCACACGCGCACACACACAGCGAGACCCGAGCCACGCCGGTCTCTCTCTGCCCCTCTTATCCGCAGTATTTAATGATATGGAGGGAACAAATATCATTGTTAAGAGCAGATAACGGTGTGTAAATTAGAAGAAGAAAAAAATAGAGACGTTTATTTTGTGCGAAAATGTCGAAATAATGTCTGAATACAAATTAGAAAAGTAGAATAGATAGAACAATAACCATTAGGCAAACCACAGCCCTGCTTGAAGCTTGAAGTCAAATCTGTCAAATGTGTAATTAATTAATGTTTAATGTAGTAACCGAGTTATTTTATGTTGTACAATCCTCCGCCCGGTGTTTCGACCGCGAACCCTATAACGGGAGGTTAGGCATCTATCCCAGTTCTGGATCGCCGAGCATGAACTCTCTCACGTTTTTCCCGCAAACGTTGTTACCTTTCTGTAATCAAACAAGCCTGGACTAGTCTGTCCGAAAGAATAAATGAACCACACGAACGAGAAAAAAAGAGAAGTGTTCGAGTCGAAGCTGAAGTCGAGAGAATCAGAATGCAGTTTATCAGAATGTAGTTTTTTAGAGTCGGACAGATGATGCAACTTTAAGCTGTCAAATTCTCGACCAACTTCTGCAGCAGTACAATCAGCTCATTTTAATGGACAGTCTTACTTCTGTCTGACGCTCCGTGGTGAGGCTGTCTGCAGGTCAAGAACCGGCCGTCAACGGTGGACATCAGAAGGGATACAAATGTGCCAAAACAACCGGTGAAGGATCACAAGACCATGTTAAAAGTCCACTCCGGTGAAAACGTGTCATTCCATGTCGAGTTTCCTGGTTTATGAATATGTTGGTTTTCTGTTATATTAACCCATCAAAAACAAAAATAGCGACGAGATGTACCGAATAACGGAGGTCTTCGCTCTCGGTGCTTGTCGCTGCTCCGTCTGAAGGATTTTCTCCTGCTTCGAGAGTATTTGTAAATACAGCCGAAAAAGAACAAGAAGAAGAAGTGCTCACGTCCGGTGTGGATTTTCAGAATAAAACTCAAGTGACGTTAGTGACGATAGAACCCAGTGGGGTAATTATTGTTTCTTTTTACGTTTGTTCTTGTTTAAATGTTTTTGTGTTAAAGATTAGCTGAAAAAGTACAAGAATACATTATTTATGCTTGATTTTATTCATCATGCTATGAACTTTTGCACATTGCTTAGTCGACTTAACAGTTGCTTGGTTACATTCCGCACAGTCTGTCAATTAAAAAACAGATATATTGTACATATAGTTTCCCAATAAAAATGTTGTTTCTCGATTTTTGCCTTACTTGCTTTTTATTGTTACCATTTTCTCTTACTAATACTTGAGTTCATCAATTTGTTGAGACAGTCAACACCATAGCATATTGTGCTAATCAGTGGGGAATATGAATATAAACTGTGCATCATGAATGACAGACATGTAAAAGTGTGCAAATTGTCAGTTTTACGGAAAACCATATGTACTTGTTTGTGAGGATATGCAATAGAAAAACAATAGAAAAAAATGTCCGCCTCATGGAAAGTCTAAAACCAGACATAACAATCAGAAACTACATATGTGGTCTTACTTTATGTGCATATAAGATGATTTGTGTCTCTTCAGCTCAAGTTACTGTGCTTTTATTTTGATGGTGAAATCAGAGTCATCTGATTGAGATGTCTTCCTCCTCATCGCTTAACAAGCGCTGACATGCTCCTTGAAAGGATGCTTCTCTCTCTCTCTCTCTCTCTCTCTCTCTCTCTCTCTCTCTCTCTCTCTCTCTCTCTCTCTCTCTCTCTCTCTCTCTCTCTCTCTCTCTCTCTCTCTCTCTCTCTCTGTTTGTATTTGTAACAACTGGAGACTGCCTGCAGCATTATAGACCACAACACTGGTGTTTCTTATATTAACTATATTCTAGTTGCATATCTATTTCCATGTCTGTCTCTGTCGGTCAACTCGGTCCAGCAAAAGTTATTGTCAATAAATGATTTAGCAGTTAATGCTCTTCAGAACCTGTATTCCCTCACATCCTGTATTCCACACAGGAATCATCAACACCCACCTCTGCCCACACAAACATACCTTACTGCCCCAGCTCGCTTCCCCTAATTACCTACACAGTTCGACACATCAACAGCTGTAAAGTAACTCAATTTGATTCTGGTTGGAGGGGAGCTGAGTCAGCCTTTTAATGTGAGTTATTACTGTTTATTATAACGCAAGCATTGCAAGTGTTAAAACCATTACTACCCATAATCACTTCTGACAGTTGTGATATAGTGTTGCATGCTGTTCATGCAAAGAAAGATAAACCTCTGATGTCCTGCCACGATGTCAACAACCACCATTCGGCATCATGGGAGTGGAAATGCCTATATCCCCATTGGAGAGCTCTAGAAGCCTCTTGGATGAGTTTTCAAAATGTCCTATTGTGTGCAATTGGAAACTAGTACCGGTAGATTTTCTTTCTTTCTTGGGATTATTACTATTTTCAACAACTTGAAGTTAAGCTAAGTAAAATGTCACTGCATTTGTTATGCGCTCAAGAAAAAGCTAGCAGTGATGTTGAAATACAACTGGTGGACCGAGCCTTGTGTAAACAGCAACTCAGTATTTACTCTTGACTAACTGTAATTAAAGTCCAAATGCTCTACATTTTATATGTGTACTACAACTGAAATGGTGACAATAAAGTTTGCTGATTCAAATGTTGTAACTATCGTGTTTTAAACCTAAAGAGGTGGTTCATTTTCTGTAAATTACAATGTCTTTACTGTGTTCATTATCAGCAGCATGAAGTATCCAGATATCTTATTTTAGTAATAAAAAAGTAAAACTTTGTACCAAAAGTATAATGACTCATATTGTACCATGTCCCATTTCACAATCATATGCAATTGATTAGTGGAGTATAACTAGTCATGTATTCATTTGTTCAGTACTTTAATTTCAACTGATAAATGTAGAGATCATTTCAATTACTGGGGAGCTTAACCAGCAACGTTATCATGGTCAGAATATAAAAATGAGCAGGTCGGAAAGCTGAGTGCAGGTGAAAATAATCTCAGGTTCACTGTGGTAGCGATACAATTATAATTTGGAACTTAGAAATGCAAGGCAGTCCTTCTTCTCTGACATCATAACCAAAAACAATAACAATACACACGCTATATTTGCTACCGTTGACAGGCTAACAAGCCCTCCAGTGTCAGTAACCACTGCGCTCCAATCCACCTGGGCATGCAATCAGTTGCAGTTGTTGCCTCCACACCAACCACAGGGTATGTGTTGTCCCTATCTTTAAATAACATCCATTCAAATATCATGACACAATTTCATTCAATCAACCAAAGAAACCTAGAAGACATTGTAACACATCTGAAAACATCCTCCTGCTGCTTGGATATTCTACCAACAGACTTATAAATATGTCACACTGCATACACTGATCTTTTACAAATTGTAAAGCTCTTTTCTCAGGTGTTTTCCCACAAGCCCTACAAAGTGCAGTTATTAAACCACTCTTGAAAAAAGGCTAGTTTAGACCAATAATGAAAAAATATATGGCAATATCAAACCTCCCATTTTTAAGTAAAATAATGGGAAACATTTTTTTTCAACAGCTGAATAACTTTGTGGCCGAAAAAAAATGTTTTGATGTCTTCAAGTCCGCTTTTTCGTTAGCACCACTGTACTGAAACTGCTCAATGACATCGTCTTAAACACAGACAGTGGCAGAACTTCAGTCTAGTGTTACTGGATCTAGGTGCTGAATTCGACACGTCGACCATGACATATAGGATGAATACAGAAGTTAAGTTAAGTAAGGTTCAATTCTGGGGCCTCTTCTGTTACATTACATTACATTACATGTCATTTAACAAACAACATCGACTGGCTCAGATTATGAAACACAACAAAGTGTGTTATCATAATAATGCAGATGACACACACATCTACATATCTATACTACCAGGGACTATAATCACATACAAGGACTAAATGCATTGAAGAAATCAACAACTGAATGTGCGAGAGTTAAATTAAGATAAAAGAGAAGTAATAGTTTTTGGCCCCAAGAACAAACGATCGAAAGTCAGCGCTCAGCTGCAATGGATGATGTAAACAGACACAAACCAAGCCAGAAATCTAAGTGAATTTATGGATTCAGACCTTAACCAAAAGAGCCATATCAAGACAATTACTAATTAATTTAAATCAGCCTACTATCACTTAAATAATGTTCTTAATTGTCTTTAATTGTCTTGTTTTCTTTTGCGTTATGTGTTGATGCTTTTAACTGATGCTCAGTGGTGGAACGAGCTCCCCACTGACATCAGGACAGCAGAAAGTCTCTACAGCTTCCGCCGGAAACTGAAAACGCACCTTTCCGACTTTATCTGGATTAAAACACAGATTTGCACTTCAGTGGCTCTTAAATAGCTCTTATTATGTAGTTTGACTATGTTGAGGAAATGTTACTTTCTGTATTCTTGTTGTTCTTAGTTTGTACTCTAGGTTGATGCACTTATTGTAAGTCGCTTTGGATGAAAGCGTCTGCTAAATGACATGTAATGTAATGTAATGGTTTTATTTGAAGCACTTTGAATTGCCTTGTTGTTGAAATGTGCGATACAAATAAATGTGCCTTGCCTTTAATAATATCAATCTGCTACGTAACTAATGTTGAGAAATAAATGTAGTGGAGTGAAGTACAAGTGCCCACAAGTGCCCACACGTTCAATAATTAAATCTCTTGCAATCTTTATGGAGAGCGGAACTACCCAACATCCAAAACAGACCTGAAATTAGCAACACACACACAAAGAGACCTCAGAGCCTTAGCACTACAATAGGATCAGATTAGATATGGTCACCGTTTTGGTAAAAAATTGGCAAACACGGAGGCAGTGAGTGTCAGATGAAGAGAAAGGGGGAAAGAGGGAGGAGGACGAGAACAAAGAAAGGAACGAGTCATTAAAAAATGTCCTTTTGAGATCTTTGACACAATGAGCCACAAGTGTGGAAGCAATCACACTCACAAAACCTGTAACTATAGGACTCGAGAGTAAATACACTTAGTAACCTTCCACTGGAAGATCATAATGGTGAACATGAATATAATGTATTTTAAGAAGCGTATAACACATATGTGTTGCAGCAGCACAGATGTTCTGGGGCTCTGTGGTTGTTACCTAGCAGACTGTTTTGCATTATTTATTGGTTAGAAAAATGTAACACTTTTAATGAGAAAGCTTCTCATTAAAAGCCTTAATCCGTTGTGTTTTATTTTTTTTGTCTCTGCATGTCATCATGTCCAATGGTAGATTGATTGAAAATGCAGATCTGCTTTCACTTTAAGGCAAAGACCAAAAAGGTTTGTGTTGATTGGTTTCCGTCTGAGGTAACTGTGATGGCGTTTCTTTGAAATGCAAACTGATTCTCTGCACTTCAAGCTTCAACCCGATTTCTTTTGTAGTTTAGTGGGTTTGATGTAATGATAGTTTATTATATATTTTCATTACTATCTATCTACAATATTCCTCACTGTCAGTTAAAATAATATAACATATATACATATATTTATGTAGTATTTTTTTATGCATTACATATATATACATGTATACATATTTTTATTTTCATTAGTAAAATAGTTTTATGTATATACACTATTTCACTAATTCTCTCTCTCTCTCTCTCTCTCTCTATATATATATATATATATATATATATATATATATATATATATATATATTTCATGCGTGCATGCGTGTATGTGTGTTGTGTGTGTCTCTCACTCACTACTCTTAATCAACCTATATATATATTATATATATATATATATATATATATATATATATATATATATATATATATATAATATATATATGCTGTAGGCTGCAACACTCATAATATGTATTTTTTCACGAGAGAAACCTGCAGTGAAGCGACAGTCACAACAGCAGCTTAATTGTTCAAGTTGGTACACTCTCTCTGGTCTGAACACCCTGCATAACATTAGCATCCAAATGACTCCAGACATCACTGCTGTGTCGACCTCTGACCCTCAGATCATTGTCCTCCGGGTCCCCCTCAGCTGCAGGGCAATGAGGCAGGGGCGACTCAGATGAATGCAGGGTCGGAGGCTGTTTAATTGGCTGGAACGGGAAGCTTGTCTTAAGACCCCGCCCCCTTCACTTCCTCCAGCAGCAGATTGGTGCACACCCCTCTATTTGGGGAGGGGGTTGTGGGTGGACTCTCAGGTACATGCCCAGACGAAGATCCTCTGCCAGCTTTGAGACACACTTTGCATGACATGTTAGCTCGGAGAGACTAAATAATGTACGCTAAGGGGAGCTCCAGGCAGTTTACCATCAACACTCCTGTTAGGGTGCTTTTGTGATATCACATTAATAACAATAAGCTGTCAAAAGCTCTCCAAAACTATGATACAATTCAATTCAGTTTATTTAGCAAATCAAAAAATATAAATTTCAGGACTTTACAATTTGTACACATACAACATCCCTGTCCTTTAACCTAACATCGGATCAGGAAAACCCCTTTCACAGGGAAAAAAGGGAAGAAACCTTCAGGAGAGCCACAGAGGAGGATCCCTCTCCCCGGATGAACAGAAGCAATAGAGGAGGCATCACGAAAGAGGCGGAACCAAGGAGACCAGGCCTTTGAGTCAGGAGGCACTAAGATTTTATCAATAAATGTAATCTCAAAATAAGTCACTGGTACTTTTCAAATACTTACAGCTGTAGCATAATGCATACTATTCTGTCTGTGGCTGCATGCTCAAGGACCTCTCGTGGTTGCAGTTACTTACTTGTTTAAAATCAAAACACCCGTCATTGTTTCTTCTATTCTGTCTTATACTGCCTCACTCACTTAACCAGCCACCAGGCCGGTAGTGGTAACACAGCCGAGTACATCTCTGCAGCCGCAGCCACATTGGAGGGGAAACAGGCTGCTCCCTTGATTGTTTTGCAGTGTGTTTGGCTAACGGCTAACAGAACTAGTGTGCACACACTGGTGAGTGCATCGCAGCGCCAACAGCAGACAGAACTACACACACACAGCTGCTGCTACACTGCAGTCAGAGACATGGGTGTTTGGTGCCTTTTAGTGGGGCATCAAACTCACATATACGCGCTTATTGTGGAAGGAAATAGACTCAAAGCCGAAATAAATGCTTCAAGTGGCACTTTGTGGCTTGTAGCCATTAAATCAAACAGTACAGATGTGGTTATTGCATGTACAGCTGGATTAGATCTGCACTCTAGTGCACCTTTCTAGCTTTTGTTTTCATATTGATCCTCCTCTGTGGCTGGGTCTGCTCCCACCAATGAAGGCGTTGACTTTGATTTATCATCTTAATCTTAATTTATTTCACTCATAAGGAGGTTCTGATTCTGATAGTCTTCACATTACATCACATTACATTTATCCTTTATTAATGGAGATTCGCGCAACAGGAGAACAAGTGCAGGCTAAAGGGTCAGTCACGCATCAGCACCCGAAAGCACTCGCTGATGCCAAAGAGTGATGCCATCCGAGATGATGTCATCCACCAGCTCTTTGGTTCCAAACTGCAACGACAACATTGTCGTCTGTCCTGCAAAGTGTATGTGTGTGTGTGTGTGTGTGTATGTGTATGTGAATGTGTAAGTGCATGTATGTAACCAGAGTACAGCTATGCAACTAGAGAGACATGACAGCACTAGATAAGGTGAACACACAACTCTCTGACCCTGTGTCTGTGTTCACCTGCATCTCAGTCTCTCTCTCTCTCCCACACACACACACACACACAAACACACACACACACACACACACACACACACACACACACACGATAAGCATGTAAATGATATCTGGCGTCTGGCGCCTTGTGTCTCATTTCTGCAGGTAACCAGGTAACTCCTCCCTCTCTCTGCCCTTCAGATCCCATTTATAATGTCCAGTCATCAAATGCCGCTGAAAGGCAAATTGTATTCTGTCATTATTTATACAGAAAACCAACTCGGAAAGATTTGTCAATGAGTCTATCAAAAACAATTTAAACACGCTCTTTGCTTTGAGACAATAAACAGCTTAGTGTTCCCTACTCATCATCCACAGATACTGCTCATGTGATTTGAATGTAAGAAATTTGTTTAAAATTCAGCCTGTTGTAAAGACATGAAGTTGCACACGTGACAAAGAGGGAGGTGATGGTATCAGTAGGCAAACGGTATTTCACTTGTGGCAAACGCAACCGTTTTTTTAATGTCACTGTTGAATACAATTGTCATACTTTTCTCTTTTTAATCATGAGTTATATATGTTTATGTTTATAGGTGTGCATATTGTAGTTTGAATGGAGATTTCTTTGATTATATTAGTGATAATAGTGGAAATCGGAGAGGGCTGTTTGTGGACATGGATGCTGCCTCCGGCAGGAGAGAGAAATCCCTGACAAGTGTTGGTGTCTGATATTTGTCCATGTGGTAACCAAAACAAAAGCCTCAGCATGTGTCCTCGCAACTGAAAGCTGAGCCAGTGTTTGGGTTGCTACAATGACATCACCGGTTTCACCCTCACCTCCTCCACGTGTCACTGCACTCCTCCCTTCTCCGTGCAGGCCGCTGGGTTTAGAAACATCTGAACGGGGAGGGGGAAGGGGAGGGAGACATTCATTGTTTTTCTTTCCTTTGTTTGGTTCCTTCATTAACACAATAATAACAGCAACAATGAGGAGAGAAGTCAGGATGATAGGGAGATAAGCGGATCGCAGTTGCCCTGGCCCAAGGGCACCTCAGCAGTGCACAGGAAGTGAACTGGCACCTCTCCTGCTCCCAGGCCACAATCCTAACTTGGTTCATGCTGGATTAGAATCACTGACCCGCCAGTTCTCTGCAGACTAAGTTACTGCTGCACAAGCTTTACATCATCATATCATGTCTCTTTATAATCATTTTAAATGTATTTTTTGTAATTTTGAGTATATTTGTGGTCTCTTACAAGTCTCCTTTTTAGTCATTTAAAGTGTTTTTGTAGACATTTAGCCTCTGTTTTTGTCCCAGGTTTGTCACAGGGTGAGGCTCAGGTGCAGAGAAAAAGGCTGGACTACAGGTACAAGTACAAAAAATACTTTACTCCAAGAAATGGTATAACATAAAAACTCTGGCTTGAAAGCAACTACAAAAAAACACTAAGTATTGCATGTGAACAAATACTGGGAATGAAACATCAAAACAGAGACACTCAGACTTAGCTAAAGACAACAAACAGACAGGAGAAGAGGGCAAGACTGGCACAATATATAGGGGGAAAACACAGGTGTACGACATGAGACAATTATGGAGACTGAGTGGCTGAAGGGCAGGTGAAGGGAATTAACCAATCAAGGGGACAGAGGAGTGTCTGAGAGCAGGTGAAGGGAATGAAACAATCAAGACACGAGACACAGAGAAGAAACAGAGGAGATAGAGGAGACACAGAACACAGGAGAAACGGAACAGGGCATTACACTTGTGTCTTAAAATGTTTTCGGCTTTTTTGTAATTTAATGTATTTTTGGACATTTAGCCTCTCTGTTTAGTCTTTTAATGTCATTTTGTCCATCTTTTTTGGTATTTAAAGTTATAGTTGGTAGCATTAAGGAAGCTATATTGTTAGAAATGGACTACCATATCAAAAAGCATTCTTTCTTTGAAAGCATAATCACTGGAAACTACGTTGTGGCTGTGTCTTTTTACCTGAATGAGACGCTCATACCAAAATTGTTGCAAAAAAGAAAGCGTCTCTGTGTGGATGGAGCCTGAGTTCCTTCATTTCTTTCCTTCTGTATCTTCATCCTCCATCTTCCTTCCTTCCTTCCTCCCCTCTCCCTTCCTTCGATCATCCCTGCATCCTTCTACCCTTTTATCATTGAACAGAACTCTTCACACACACTTACACACACACACACACACACACACACACACACACACAAGCACACACACAATTTGATTTAATTATGTCTTGTAGTGTTTCAATGTAGTTTGAATTCAAAGCCTTCATATTATCTCAAATCGCCCTGTGTCTCTCCTTTCCTTGGCTTCTTAATTTTTTCTCTCGCATTACCCCTCCCCCTCCTCTATCTTTTCTCACATGCATCTCACAAATGAGCTCCCACTGCTGTTGTCCGCTAAAGAGGCACAGCAGGAGGTGGGAGAGACACACCTGGCCCTGTCAGGGTGAGCTGTTAAGCTGCCCGTGAGCAGGTAAAGGTAAAGCTGTCTGAGAGGGCAGCCCCAAACTCCCTGATACCTTATCAGGTGTACGTTGTGACGTTAGCAGAGTGCGGACAGGGCCATAAAGGGGCTCTGTGTATTCGCAACCAGAGACACAATGAAAATAAGCTACTCTTTTATTTATCAGAGAAACCACAGTTATAGTTTCTTTGATATATAAAAGTGAGAGAATGATGTGCAGAGAAAGTGTTCTGGCATGGGGAGCAGCTTAGATGAACGGGAGAAGAAAAGGTGGCCGGCTCATGGAGGCTGGAGCAACACCATTACCTCATCCTTCAAACAGAGCAGGACAGATGGACCTGGTGTGTGTGAGTGTGTGTGTGTGTGTGTGTGTGTGTGTGTGTGTGTGTGTGTGTGTGTCTGACAGCCCAATAAATCCCTGTTGTGATAAGTCGAGTCAACACAGCGTGGAGGAATGTGCATCTGCAGCACATCGTGTCAGTTCACACACGGCTTCATATCTCCTGCAACACCGTGACATGTTGGGTCTTTAAATGGATATATAATATATGTAAATATATATAATCACACTACCGTTCAAAAGTTTGGGGTCACCCAGACAATTTCGTGTTTTTATTTATCAAATGAGTTGCAAAAATATAGTCAAGACATTGACAAGGTTAGAAATACTGATTTTTATTTGTATTAGTATAGTAGTATTATTTTTTTCTTCAAACTTTGCTTTTTGAAGAAGAATGCTCCTTTGGCAGCAATTACAGCATTGCAGACCTTTGGCATTCTAGCTCTTAATTTGTTCAGGTAATCTGTTGAAATTTCGCCCCACGCTTCCTGAAGCACCTGCCACAAGTTGGATTGGCTTGATGGGCACTTCTTGCGGACCATACTGTCAAGCTGCTCCCACAACAGCTCAATGGGGTTGAGATCTGGTGACTGTGCTGGCCAGTCCATTATAGACAGCATACCAGCTGCCTGCTTCTTCCCTAAATAGTTCTTGCACAATTTTGAGGTGTGCTTTGGGTCATTGTCCTGTTGTAGGAGGAAATTGGCTCCAATCAAGCGCTGCCCACAGGGTATGGCATGGCGTTGCAAAATGGAGTGATAGCCTTCCTTATTTAAAATCCCTTTTACCTGGTACAAATCTCCCACTTTACCAGCACCAAAGCAGCACCAGACCATCACTACCTCCACCATGCTTGATCGATGGTGTTAGGCACTCTTCCAGCATCTTTTCACCTGTTCTGCGTCTTACAAATGTTCTACTGTGTGATCCAAACACCTCAAACTTGGATTCATCTGTCCATAACACCTTTTTACAATCTTCCTCTGTCCAATGTCTGTGTTCTTTTGCCCATACCAATCTTTTCTTTTTCTTGGCCAGTCTCAGATATGGCTTTTTCTTTGCCACACTGCCTAGAAGGCCAGCATCCCAGAGTTGTCTCTTCACTGTCGACATTGACACTGGCGTTTTGCGGGTAGCATTTAAAGAAGCTGCCAGTTGAGGACCTGTGAGTCGTTAACCCTAACCCTAAGCCTTTCAAGGGTTTTCTAATCATCCATTAGTCTTCTAAGCAAACACAATGTACTATTAGAACACTGGAGTGATAGTTGCTGGAAATGGGCCTCTATATACCTATGTAGATATTTCATTAAAAACAAGATGTTTCCACCTAGAATAGTCATTTACCACATTAACAATGTATAAAGTGTATTTCTGATTAATTTAATGTTATCTTCATTGAAAAAAACAATGCTTTTCTTTGAAAAATAAGGACATTTCTAAGTGACCCCAAACTTTTGAACGGTAGTATATACAGTATATATATATATATATATATATATATATATATATATATATATATATATATATATATACAGGGAATGTGACCGAAGATTATATATGTGCATAATATGTGTATATATACACACTCATATACATACATATGTATATATACATATACATATGTATATATATATATACATACATATATACATACATGTATATATACTACATCTCAGAGAGAAATATTGTACATTTTACGCCACAATTTATTTGATAACAAATTAATTTAAAGATTCATAATAACAATAAAATATAATCAACTAATGAAATGTAATATTACTCTAGATTTAGAAAAGATACAAATTAAACTCAAGGGGAAGATTTACAAACCTTTACCTTTACCAGCTGCAACATTGAAGTGATGCACCATGCATAACTTGACATACATTATTGTAAAAATGGGCCATTTGCAAAGAGCCTTTGGAACTTTAGGTATATGTTGATGCTTGTACTTTAGCACTTTTACCAAACCATTTTTGAAGAGAAATAAGTGCTTCATGAAGTTACAAAAGGCAGAAAAACAGAATTACCAGTGGTGGAGTACATAGCAGGACAGAGGTCAGATATAGAGTAACATTTTTGATTCCCCCCCCCAAAATAAAAGGGAAACTGCAGCCCTGTGCAGCTATTGGTGCTTAAACGCCCCCGAGCGCTGCTTGTTTATGTCAACAAGAGCAACCGTGGCCACTTTCCTCTCTCCGTGATCAGGGCCTCGAGGGCTTCTCGTGTTATCCTCGGGGGAGGCCGCTGTGTTTGGCTTTCACAACAATGAGCTCATCGCTGAGCCTCCTCCACCTGGGAGGGCATCCACAGCTCTGCCCTTTCAAACCAGCGGGAGGAGCTTCATGATCATTAAGATATGATTCATCTGAAAGTACCTGGATTGCTGTTGACGACTTATCAATGATCACGAGTGAGAAATCAGGAACACCACGAACGCTTCAGTCAGGAGTTTCTTTTTTATTACCGAGCTGATCAGATAATTTGAAACTTGGAAATGTGCCCTCTCAGGAATGTGTGAGCTTGTTTACATCATTTTAAAAAATAGTAAAATTTCAGGCTCTACATTGTCATTGCATATAAATAATTATTCTTTTCTCAGCATATACTTAATTTGTGAACCATAATATTATAGCATTGTGGTATATAACATCAATATGGGCATGCAAAGACTCAAAACCACATGACATAGCATATGACGTACAATATGCCATGTCATCGGAGGTCGAGTAACATAACGTGATGTAAAGATAACACGGAAGGACAACACATGATATGATGTTTCATAACGTGTCCCTAAACCCCCGAACACAACATGATATGAAGTTATCTGTATCACTTGTGTTCCCCTGGTGCACAGCACAAGAGGATAAGGGGGGTTGAGAAAGAATCATTTTATAACATACAATATATATATATATATATATATATATATATATTTATGAATATGCAGCAGCTCAAGGTACTGCCATGAGCAGATGATGACCATTTAAATTATTATTATTATTATTATTATTATTATTGTAATGTTTTAGGATACGTCTCCTGATCAAAATAATCCATACAATAACCATCAAAAATCACTATTATTTCATTGTGCAGGTATTTTACAGTGAAATACTATTTAATAATCACTCAAAGGGACAGGTATTATGTGCGTTTTGAAACATTTTTATTTTTATTTATTTAATTATGTTGTTATTGTCCTCATTGACACGCACACACGCACGCACGCACGCACACACACACACACACACACACACACACACTCACACACACGCACACGCACACGCAGTGTGAGCTAGTCTGAGGTAGTGTTTTAAAGCTCTAGAGGCCAAAATAATATGGGCTATGATTAATTTCCCGGTGATTCCCTGCAGAGGCACACAAAGGAAGGCCAGCTGATCACCCTCACCCGTCTCAGTTTCTACCAAATATTCTAATCAGTTTTATCGCACCTGGTTGTTATTCTGTCCAGCCTAACCTGTTCAAAACAGGTGTGTCATCCTCCTGAAAGGTGAAAGAGGTTATTTCTTATATGCTTAGTCATGATACAGGTGGTTGATCCAGTTACCTTGTGTATTATAATCCAGTTAAGATCACCATTTTTGGATGTTTGAGTAAAGTACAAGAACATAATATCATGACAAACTCATATTTCAACATGTGTGCAAAATTAGTTATTAATCCTTACAAAGCAATAGGTAACTGCTAATAAATGCATAATAAAGTATGTACTAATCTTAATAACGGAACAAAAACATATTTAAAAATGAAATAGTTGTCAGTTAATTTAACTCAGTTAAGGTGACTGTAATGCTATTATAAAACAATACCAATAAGGTCATAAGTTTTGTAGTAACATGCCATGCAGTCTATAAACTATTAACAAGTTTCTGATAAGCAGTGATGAACTTCTTATAATTTAACAATAAATGTGTTTATGACACTGGTTTTAATAAGCATCAGGTCACTACAAGGACCTTCATCGAAAGCTTAACCCCAAAGTAAAACTTTCCTAAAAGCTTATAACTGAGTTTTCTTTCCATATTGTTGTTAAAATACACAATATTATGTTCTGTTCGAAGTAAGCAAGTATGTATTTCCCCTCTATAAATATATTTAATATATAACATGAATACTAATACATTGGAACTGAGCATAAACAAACAACCACCTGGTTTTAGTAGTGGAATCTAGCTGAGAACGTACTCAAGTAGGCTACAATTTTTCAAAAAGTTTTCTTCCTACTTTTACTTGAGTACAATATCTGGGTAATTCTCCCACCATAGCCTGGCATGAATTTGGGAATAAGCACTTTTTAAATTTTTATTTTATGTCTTATCTTAGTAAGTGAAAGGACACAAAGTGGCTCCTACATGTGTATGTCCCTTTAAGAGTTTTGCCCGCAGGATAGCCAACCCGAAGCTGCTGGTTAATCAGGTAAAGTTAATCCACGGGCGTCTGGCGCCCTCTAGTGGTCAATTTACAAAATACAGTTACTTAAAGTTTTACTTAATATATGCTAGTTTCGATTAAACATGCATTCAATATCAATTAAAAAACAACGTATCGCTTCATTAAAACAATGTGAGCGACACGAAGTTTATCTAGCAACTATCTCTTTAAAACCACCGAGACCGGGGTCCCTATTTGGCAGGAAGTTAGCCAGTGGCTAACAGGAAGCTAAATAATGAGGGCACATTGAGGCGCAGGAATTGGCAAAGAGCAACGAGTCCACATATTGCTCTTCACAGTCGTTACTACTCAACCTAATACAGGTAACACACACAAAGTGGGGCTTAAACGTCTGTACGTGTTTATTTGGCTGTTTCGTTTGTGTCGGTCGTGTCGGTGATCTGCGTGTTTCCTTCGCGGGGGTTTTCGGCGCTTTGTACCGGAGCAGACATGCAGTGTGTCTGCGTTACTTCACATGAGAGTAAAACAAAATGGATTAGTTAACGTTAAAACAACGGGGTTTAAGTGGACGGCGGGGTTTAACGTCGTGGGCCGTCCGCGTGTTGTTGGAGCGTGTTGAGACTCCGGTAACTTGTATTCTGCGGCAGCTCTAACGCGCTTAAAGACGCTTTGGAAACGACACATGGGGGATTTATTAATCTTGGCTCCCGCGTACCGCACACACACATATATACACACACACACACAAACACGCCTGGCTGTAACCTTAATTGTGATTAGCGGTAGCATAGATTAGTCATGCCACAAAGGGAAGAGGACACCCCGTGGACCTTTGGTCAAAAAGGGCCCGCCATTTATTGATTCATCGGAGGGTTGTTATCATTGTTTTTTGTTCAACAATTGAAATAGAAAGCCTTTTATTGTCATTGTACAACATACAACAACATAAAGAGTGCTCGTCATGATTAGTGCTATTTAAAGATGAAGGAAACACATCTGCAGCAAAGCGCATCCACGGCCGACAACACGGGTCCTACAATAAGGAGTTAAATGGATAAATACAATGTAATTTAACACTAGAATAAAGGTAGTTATTGCACAAGCAGATGCTCCTCATATTGCACAGGAGGAGTCTTCCAATGCTTGTTGTTGTGTTATAGGAAGTCAAACAAATATAAACAATGTTAAATAAATAATTTAAATAAATCTATATGAAAATATTAACACACTAGTAAAAAATTGGAACTGTAAAATACAATATAAAGCAGAAGTTAAATGGGATTAGATGTATAAAGACAACATGAATGCACTATTTTGTAAACGACAATCTTGTGAATTAGCAACACAGTAAGTAACTGTATATCAGGGTATTTGACAATACAAATGTAAATACTAATATGAATATATAGTTGTGTAATAGTGTTTTCTAAAATTAATATATGATCTCTACATTAAATATACTTTTTTGCTCTCATTAATAATAGAGAAAATACAAACATCGATATTTCAAATGTTGACCAACTAGAAACAAGATGTTTCTCTGTGAATAGACACTGGAGGCTTTAAGTTTACGTGACACCCGTGATTGTTTTTAAACTATTCGTAAAGGTCACACAGTCACACGCCTGGAAATCAGGTTTAAGGTGAGCTCAGATAAACTTTCCTCATTTACCAGACTTCTAGTGTCAAATTGCACATTGAAGCTCAAACAAGTGAAAAACAAGCAAAACACATTTTTGGGCAGTTAACTAATGGACTGGTTTGCACAGCAGCTTCATCCTCCTTTATCTTCCTCACCACAGGAGGAAAAAGCAGTCGGTCGCCCGTGTAAGAGGACAACTCAGAGGCAGCTATGGTGAGTAAGAGAGAGAATTAAAAGACATACATAACATATTGTAGGCTCTTGTGAAGTTGGGGTTTATACAGGCAGGAAGATGCCAAAGTTAAAACAGCCATGTTTATATAATGTGAATTGCATAAGAATAAGGAAGGACAGACTGGCCTCCTCTTTTCGTTGCTCTCCTAACCTTCCTCATCCGTGTGCCAGTCTTCAGCGGTGGATCTCAAGACCAAGGAGGAGAAGGATGCCGAGTTGGACAGACGGATTGAAGCTCTGAGGAAGAAGAACGAAGCTCTGGTGAAGAGGTACCAGGTACGGAGTACTTTTAAAACAAGGCACTCAAAATGGGTCTTTTGTTTCCACCCATCACATTTGTGAAACTATCAGAGAATGCTATAAAACACCTAAGGATGTTATCATTGAAGTACCATAATGCAAATAATGACTTTAATGGATGTCAGATTATATGGTAGTACCAGCATGTCCTTCAAAATACATCAAGAAAATATCTCTGAGCTTTATGGAGAAATATGTTTTAAACAGTTCTTAGGTCTTATCTTCTCCACTACTGAGCATTTTAGCTTTACAAGCGTCATTTAACAATGTGTCAAAGTCTCCGTGTCCTTCAGTCACTGAATGGAATACAGATATATTTATTTGGAGAGCACTGTTTTTTGTTAATGCTCTTTTATATTAGCTCCCATTTCTTCTGCCTGACAATATATCACGTTTGTGGTTTGAAAGCAGCAATGTGGGACCTCCAACATTTCACAGAATGTGTGTCGAGTCCACATTACATACTAATCTATACAGTGAATACATAATATTGTTCTTTGTGGACTTGTTTCGCAATTAATATGCAGAACAAAAACATCCCCGTAACTTTGTACTGTTCTGTAATGATACAGTATGTATGCTGATTCATGTCAAATCAAACGTCGACTTTAGAGCGACATGGACAATTAAACTTAAATAGATATCTGAAAGAAAATATATATATTGAAAAAAAAATATTCAATGCCTAAGCACCTTTCGCTGACACAAATTCCTTGTATGTTCAACGAATTTGGCAAATAAACACTTCTGATTCTGATCCCAAAAGGAAATAGAGGAAGACAAGCAAAAGGCAGAGCAGGAGGGCATCGCCGTGACAACAAACAGGAAGCCCCGCCCCCATGAGCCTGAGACGGACAGGAGGAAGGCGGAGAAAGACAACTTCTCTGTCACAGTCGACCATTCTAAGCCAACAGGGGTAAGGCGTCGTGTGGACCTTTAAATAAAAACATAAGTACAGAGGCGCAAGATCATCCAATGAAACGTTGACATCAGTCACATGACGGATCAGATGTGGAAGCAAAGTACGCGTCTTTCCACACTTCTTATGTTGTTTTGTTAGCTGTAGAAAAGATAACATCTTTATCTGGAGAATGATGATCCTGCAGACAGAAGACTTCTAAACTGACAGATGCTCATTAGTGTGTTAATCAGTTTACCACCAACCACACGCTTACCAGTCTACCCATCATGCCCTGCATCTGTCCGCTGCTCTGTGTCCGCTGCTCTGTGTTGCATGTGCATGGGGGATATATTATTAATCTACGTAAAATCCTGCAACATACTTATAGAAGAAGTGCGGGAAGCAAATATAACATATACTATTATAGAGTCATTAATAAATTACTTAATATAAAATGAGTTGCATCTGTAATAAACTCGCATCAACAAATTATTAATTTTTATAATTTTTAATAGTGGATGACTTTGTCTTAGAAAAGAAAACGGAAAGTTTAGACTATATTTCCAGTTATGAATCACCAAGTCGCCTTATGATGTTTTGAGCTGCAGAGATGTAAAATGTAGTAAACCCGTCAGTATGAAAAACTTAATTCAAATGCTGCTTTAAGCGTCATTGTGTACTAAGTGTTAATGTACAGTGATCATGTTCTATCACACTATTCCATTCTGGAAAAATGGCATGAAAAACAATCATGCTGTTGGCGCAAAATTACGACATGACATGACAGAAAATACGACACGTTAGCATAGGAGAGTTGATTGGAGGATTGTTTTCTTCGGCTTTGTGTGTGCACCTCTGTTGGTTGGCCTCCAACCGAGCTCTGCTCATCCGGCCGAGATGATTGCACCTGTTGTAGCAACATAATGTTGGAACAGCAGATTATCTCCTGTAATCGGTTCATCCAACTCCGTTTGTAATTCAGTTCAGTACTTTACATCTGATATGATGTACTGCAAATTATTTAAATGCATCGCAGTGTACCAGGAGCACCATATGAACTCAAACAAATCACACTGTGAGCTGCGTTCCAGTCAAATTTCCATAAAAATCTTCCTTTTTTTTTAAAGCGTGTGTGTTTGGGGGGGAGAAGAGCAGCTGAAGTGTTTTTTGGCTTCACATAAAACCTCTTCACACATTAGGAGAAATTATACTAACAAAAACAAATAGTTTGAATACAATTTATGCAACTGAAAGGTTGAATGATAAATGGCCGTAATAGAATAATAAGCCTGTCGTCACAGGTTTTAAACTCTAAGAACAACACATGCGTACTTTAAAGTTAAAGCACTGTCCTTAACTTCTGGTAAAATGACCAGAACTGTTCTTCAGTCCACTTGAGGGCAGCAGAAACAACCTGCGTCACTCGGCAGAACGGGAGGTTGCTGCCTGATTCAGATCAGAGCAAATTAATTATAGATCTAAAAAGTAGATGCTGTGTGAGTAGGATGTGTATAGTCTGTTCGAAAACAGCTGTTTTGCTGTGGCCCAAAAAATATGAGAGCACAATGAGAGCTGTGGAAAAAATAACGTTAACATATGATTGAAATATGAAGGTAGTGATTTAAAACTCTTGGCTTGTTTCTAATCAGGCCGTTGCAGCAGAGCAGCTTAAGCCAAGAGACTGTGGTGTGACTATTGGGGATGGGTATTGTTTTCTTCTTCTTCTGATACCGGTGCTAAACCGATACTTTTAAAATGATACCGGTGCCTGAACCGATACTTTAAAAAAAATCACAAAACGACGATTGACAATGACGACATTAAAAACCTCTTCGGTCACATTCCCTGTAAAATCCGTTCTCCACTGACAAAAAACTTGGATATCAGACTGTCGCGCTAGCAGTAGTCTTTGTTGGCCTACTTTTATGAATGCAAGATTGCAATCAACGTTTAATCGGCTCAGGTTGCGTTTCGGTCCGTGCCATATTGGCACCGGATTTCGGTACCCAGCCCTTGTGACGGTGCCATCCGGCTCCTGCTGAGTTCCAAATGGTCTCGAAATGTTCTGTCCGATGACGGCAGAATTCAACCTGCAAAGGTTACAAGACAAAGACGGGTCTGACGAGCAACAGGGTGGCTTCTGCTTCACGCGCGCACCGCTCTGAATGGATATTCATTCGGGTTAAAAGGTCAAATGTAGTTAATTAGCTGTTCCTCAGACTCCTGATCCCGAGCTTAAAGAGCTTCTTGAAAAACTGATGAACAGTCGTTGCCCTTTTCTCTGAGTTCACCATGTTGTAGTTTTGCATAATCCATAGACCAATTAGTCTTTTATACTTCTTATATGGCAATTCTTCAGATTGAGGAGACTGCGTGTGTTTTAAATTAAGTAAAGGCAAAGCTTTCTTCCCACCCTCTTTGGCAACTTGAACTCAGAGAATCACCAAACAACACTTTTAGAATCAAATACGATAGGCGTGTACACAGATAATTACAGGGTATTTCCTGCATAGAGAAAATGTGGGCCCGCGCCTAAGCCGTTTTCCCGAAGGCAAAGAATCACGCCGAAGACCCATTTTGACCCAGGGAAACCCCTTAATTAGTCATTTAATAATTGGTTGAAGAGACCCAATATGAACTATTCCTATCCTCTTCTGACCAGCAAGGATTTTTCTTATGACCCCTGAAGTTGTTGCTCGCCATGTTGAGACCCCGTGCTCCAGACAGGGACTGAAATTATGAAAATATGGTTCTCAGTAACTTAAACCTACCGTCCGTGCTGTAAGTACTGTGTGTGTTTTCCTGCAGGACAAGAGAGTCGCAAACGACTGGAAACCTGGAACGCCCCGCGGCCGGAAGACATCAGAGGAGAACGACGGCCACCGAGGGACGCCGAACGACGGTGGCCGTTGGGCGAACGACGGCGGCCACCGAGGGGGGCCGAACGATGAAGGGCGGTGGGCGAATGATGGCGGCCAAAGAGGGGGGCCAAACGATGGCGGCCGTTGGGCGAATGACGGCGGCCAAAGAGGAGGCCCGAACGACAGCAACCGAGGAGGGCCGAGTGATGTTGATACCCCCCCCAGGAGGACGAGTTCTGGGCGACTGGATCGGGGAGGTCAGAGAGGAGGAGGAGGAGGCCGCCGCCAGGAGAGAAGAGAATGGGAACCTCGCACACACAAAGATGGAGAACCTGGGGAGTCAGGAGGTCTGGGACGCAGAGGAGGAAGGAGAGGAAGAGGTGGAGGAGGTGGAGGAGGAATTGGTGGTGGTGGTGGGGTTAGTGGAGAAGAAGAAGGAGGAGGGACACCAGGTGGCCCGGACCGGAAATCCAAGGTGAGTGTGGATTAAAACAAACTATAAACTCATGTTCACAATGTTTACTGAGGGAAAGAATCGAGAGAGAAGTGGAGCCATTTCTTATCGACTTCTATACAACCCGACTTATTCTTACAGCCAGGCCATTTGAAACGATGCAATTTTAATACACTTAGACATTGGCTTCAATTTTAGAAAACGGAGGTTGACGCCCCGGCGTCAGCACTGGTGACTCGGGCAAAAAAACAATCATCCTGCAAAATGTCTTCTCATTTCCACATTGCAAAGTCGTCCGGTGCACATTTATATATTATATATATTATATTATATATATATTATATATATTTAGTTTTATCCAAAAGATTTTTTTTTTTTTTGTTAAATCTGTTTTCGGTCTGCCTACCAATGTAGTTGTAAAATAATTAACTAATGATGCAGCCCTGTGGTGTTGTTTCTCTGGACAGGAATGGGAGGAGAAGAGGCGACAGAACATTGACAAGATGAATGAAGAGATGGAGAAAATAGCAGAGTATGAGCGAGGACAGCGGGTATGAGAGTCACTGTTTACACATTATTTTATAGTGTTATAGTTCATCAGATGGTATTGATCTGTTGTGCTTTCATTTTCTTTTTCGTCAAACTATCTGAGATTCCTGCCTCCTGTCTTCTCAGATTTCAGCTTTATTGATCGACCTAAAACGCTCATATTTCTTTTCACATAAACAAATCTTATTAAATCGTGGATGAATCATATTTTCCTTTCTTTCTTTCTTTTGGAAGTGTTCCCAGATTGTTTATATCTACTGTCCTCCTATATGCTTTGATTGCGTTGGCTTTACTTGGTCTCTGGTCAAACGGAACATGAAGCACCCGTCTGATGTGGCAGAGCTTTACATTAATGAATCTTCTCCTTAGCCGGATGGAGACAAGCTGATTCGTAACTTCCTTGACGACCCAAGACGTTCAGGCCCGGCACCAGACATAGACCGCAAAGAGGGCAGCAGGAGACACGTACGGAACTGGGGAGGGCTGGACTTTGACAACGTGAAGACGAGGGCCGAACTGGAGAAAGAGTGGACAGTGAGTGATGGCGTTCTTTTTAAAGCTCCTCCGGCTTTCAACAGCCACCAGGTCTTTTACTGCAGCATCGTTATATGTTCCTCACTTTGTAACACCTGCTGTCTTTATAGAGTCGAAGGCCCGGACCAAAGGGCTCCTCGGACATGACCATGTCCATGACTGGCCGGGAGAGAGCGGAGTACCTGCGCTGGAAGAAGGAGCGCGAGGAGATTGACGAGGAGAGACTAGCGCGCCATCGCAACGCCACGGGCCAGTGGAAACGAGAGTGGGACGCACAGAAGACGGAGAACATGTGAGGAAGACGATATTGAACCGCAGTTTGAACAGATTAGTTTGCTGGAGGAGGAGACGCATTGCAGCAGCACATTTAAGAATTTTCTGTGCGTTTGATTTTTTTGTTGTTGCTGCAATTCACAATACTTTTTCATTAATTCATCTGGTTGGTATGTTTTCAATTTACTAATTCATTATTTTTATGTCAGAAAATAATTAAAGGAGCCCGCTGAAATTTCCCAAAGCCCAAGATGATATATTCGAAATGCTTGTTTTATTGACCAACAGTCCAAAGCGCCAAAAGAATTCTGTTTTATAATCAGATGTGACTAAGAAAATCTTTAACCAGCACATGATTGGATTTTTTTGCTAGAAGAAATGACAAACGACCAGAATGCACACGAAATAACAAAAATAGCAATTTAACTTCTTGCTCTTAACAATTGCGCTTTGTGAGAAATGTTCAGGGAGAAGCAAAGCATCCGAATGCTTCCTCCATCTCTGGACTGAGGGCCGGTTAGACGATGGAGGCGTTTGTCGTGACAAGAAGGACAAACGCCTGATGCGTGTTTGTGTTTCTAACCCTGCAGCCTTTTTCACAGGTTCAAGGAGGACCCATATGTGGCCTCGGAGGGCATCACACCCGAGCAAGGCAGCAGGAGAGGCAAGTCTAAGCACACGCACACAAACACCACACCGCCAGTGTGCTGTTGCCTTGGTTACACAACAGCTGGCGGGACATTGACGCCACCTCGTCTGACATGACGTCACTCCAACGCGTCGTCTCATGGGCGCATCCTAAACACACTGCGGGACACGACACAACCTCCCTCCCTCCAGCTCATTACGGCTGTTATGTAAATGAGTGTTGATGAAGCTTGTTACGTAAACGCTCGCTGGATTTCCCCCGAGTCCAAATCAACCTTCCAAGCCGCAGTCGTGCTGATCTGAGAGGAGCTTTCAGAAGGACCCCACTTTCCTCTGTAATGGTGCCGACTGAGTCCCTCTCCGTAAAGTAAAGTCACCGTAATGACAACAAGTGAATAAATGGTCCCGACCATTTTCTATCGGCATTTATTAAATATAATTTATATTTCAAAATGGATTCAAGCCGAGTCACCTGAGGCCCGTACTGTCACTGAAATAAAAGAGAAATGATTCCCTATGATAACGTCTCGCCATAGCAAGGCGATCGATGACTGCATCGGGGGGGGGGGCATCAATAGTCTATATTAATGATATTGTCAAGCTATATGAATACATTTAGAATTATATTATCCTATACTTCAAACCGGTCATGTGATTGTCTTAAATGGTGATTGTGTAATGTTTTTCAAACCCCAAAGTGATGAAATATAAACCACTAGGGCAGACTGATTGCACATGATTGACTCCTCCTACTGGTCTGGATCACTTGTAAACGTCCGAAAAACAAATTCAAAATACGAGCACGATGGTGAATGCAGCCGGTTCGAGATCTGTTCGTCAAGTGGTTCTCGAGGCTTTGTTGAGACTCTGAAGTCATCTCCTTAAAGTGTCCTAACAGAGGAGCTTTATTATGACATCATTTTGCTCATGCGTGTTTTTAATTCCAGGCGGCCATCCGGACGATAAAATAAATCCCATTGGGACCGTAGTAATCCCACGACTCTGTTCAAAGGGCATCATTAATGCTGCTGCCTTTTTGTTTGCTTGGTGCCTCGAAGACGGAATGAAAGAGCTACGTGTTTTAATAAAATAAAACAATTTGAATAAATGTATCACAATAGCAACATTTTAGTAAAACAAACACGATGCGGACCAGGTTTTTCCAGGTGGCCCTCGAGACAGCTCATCTCTGTCCCACGTGGTTCACCTTGAAAGTGATAATCATGGTCCTCGTGACGACTTTGTCATAGAGGACCTAGTCATTCTTCTTTTTCTTCTTGGTTCTCAAGAAACGTGGACCTGCCGAATACCGCATAGCCCAACCCAGTGAAATTTCACATGCCTCTCCAGACTGGTGAAAATGTATATTCTGGAGTTTTCATATCTATTTATAAAGAAATGTCTCTATAGTGCCTCTTAGAATTTTCATACATTCAAAAGCCCGCGTTTTTTGCCCGCAATGACCGATTGACTTGAAATGTGCCGTACATGTCCACTTGGCCCTGCTCTACAAAAAATTACATTATGACCATAAGCTCCGCCTACTTAGATTTTCCGCCATTTAGAATTTTTGTAAAAAACACATTCTAACGCTGGGTTAGTCATGCAAATCTTGCTGTCGTTCATTATCTGTTCAATGCCATAAAACATCTTAAAAATATGTTAATATCTTTTTGTGTTCAGAGGATATGGACCAATGAACATCTAAGAGGTGTGGCCTAATATGCAAAGACACCTAAGTTTCAAATAACTTGGTCTATTCTCACCAAAGTGCCTATCCCCACAAGGCATCCTGAAACATTCCCTAATTTTTTCATAATATTTGAATATTAGGGGGCGCTGCAATCAATCCCTCAATATCTAAATGTGTTGCCTTTTTTCATGTTTCGGACAGTTGTAAAACAGTCAACTCCTCCTAGAGATTAAATTCCTTCCAAAGTTGGGCAGTATGGATTTAAGACCGTGAAAAATCGTTGAACTACTTTTTAAATATCCAACTATGTGCGGTGTGCGCAACGGCAACAACACACCATTCGCCAATGCAAGTTGTTTTAACTCGGCCATACGTTATCTAATCTGCTTCATGTTTCTCATCTGTGATGACTTACTGACCCTGAAGACATCCATATGATACTTTTGAATTCTAGTCATAGCATCGGATTGACATGTAATTTACATGATGTGGTCTAACCACATGATGCATGTATATGTTCACATAATCACAGCACCACCTCTTGGCTCAGCTGGACTTGCTCAAATCTGCCCCAAACGTGTCATGCTCGTTAAAAGTCACGGCCTGAGGATATCAACAAGCTTACTTTCACTCCGAATCAAAGCGCCACCGACTTGCAAAATGAAATCAGTGTTACGTGACGAACGGAAAAACGTCAGACCGGCGAGTTGCGTTCTCGGCCGAGGGAGCTGGCGTCCAGCCGTACGGTACGCCCGATGTGCGAAGGAGGAACGAGGACCCGCACATCGCTGCTTGCAGGTTTAATTAGTTTTGTAGCTAAATGATTAATGTTTACGTCGTTATGATGTCTTTGCTTTATCTTGGAGACAAAGTGTGCGCGTGGTTGTGGTGGACGTACTGTAACCTGTTTGTGTGTGTGTCCTCTCTGCAGCCCGGGGGCGTAACTCTCGTACAGAGCCTCAGGGCAGGGCCTCAGGTTAGACCACAGCACGGGACCAAGATTATGTTGTGTGTGTTTTTTTTATGTTTCCATTTGTGTGTCAACAACTGCATCCAAAACCAGTTGAGTCAGTAAAACAACAGTTGTATTCATCATTTATATCCAGTAGTTCACCATTATTAACATGATTTAATTGTAGTTTGTAACCTGAATAGTTTTCATTTCAGTTTTTTTAGAGTATAGAAACATCAAGTGGTGGTATATTTAATGTGATAGAATTACATAACCATACTTGTCACATGCAAAACATTTGACTAAACCTCCGTAAAACATTTTTTTTTTTTAAATGACTAATATTCTTCCCATTTTATTTGTACATTTTGCATCCAATAAGGCTGTGTAATAATCCTTTTAAAGCTCTTAGAAAGTCTTAAATGTTGCTTTCTGGATCCTACACTCTGCACATTAACAGAAACGGGCCTTTTACCTTTTTACACGTCTAAATTGTCATTTCTGTCAAAAAAGAACAGTGAAAGTCAGATTTGACCACAAACACGGTCCAATTCTGCTCAGGCTTTTGCTTTTGAATTGGGCGAGCATCTGTAAACATCTGCTTCTCTTTAACGCTTTGAGAGTTTCTGGTTGCACACACACACACACACACACACACACAAACACCAACAGCCGTATGTGTGAGTGTTTTTAAACTAGTTCATTGTTGCCTTCTCCGAGTACCTCGAGGGGGATGTTCGCCTTTCCATGTGGCCAGAAAGTAATATCGGATAAAATCAGAGAATAATTTCTCACACCTGTTCAGTCCCGGTTGCTTTATTTCTTTGTGTCTGACTGAAGAGTGCATTACCAATTATAACGTGGCAAATGCCTCACATTGAACCCTGCTCTCGCTTGGGCTTGTGGTTTTCTCTTTCTTTTTTTCCTCCATTTCTAATTTCTGGAATGACTCGAGTGTCCTCTTCAAAGCCCCAGGGTGCTCCGTGGAATCTCTTCATCCTGAATTATTATTTATTTTTCCTCACTGATCCCTTCATTTCTTTTGTACTTCTTTTCTTGAGCTCCTCCCCCTCTCTGCAGCTCCTCTCTGACCTTCTCTTTCATGTTCCCACATCCCTCCTCCTCACATTATTCCTTAACTGGCAGTTTTCATTCCTACACATTTCTTTTTTCCATCCCTCCCTTCTATACTCTCCTTTCCCCCTGGCTTTATTTACTTTACTTTCCCCTCTCCATCATATTCCTCTCAAAACATGAGGGGAGAGATGGAGGGATCTTTCCCTCTTTTTATATAGTAATATACAACCCACTAATCAGGTATTTACAGATTATTGTGTGGAAAATGCACCACTGCATAGCTGATAGTTTTAAAAATAAATCCCTTTCAAACCATTTTTGTCACCATTCAATGTGGTCCTCAACGACCACTTGAAGCCTCATTATGTCGTATACTTGACTTTCCCTGTTTCACTTGAACGCAGCTCATGTTTCAGCATTTTCAGAACTGTAATGTTTGTCCTTTTTTAACATATTTCTTCTGTTGCACACGGTGTAACTGAAGCCAGACTTTAGATCTTCTTCTTTGTCCTCTTTTAAATCTATGAGCATCGCCCTCGAGCCGCTGCACCTCGTTTGACCTCGTCCCAGAGTTCAGTTGGACACTGCAGGACAGCTGCTGGCACTCAAGAGTCCTCTCCGACGTTACATAAGATATCCACTCTTGGACAGCAGCAGACGTTTTGTTTTGTTTGAAGGAAAAACACTACAGGAAAAAAACGTTTTTCATTTACTTATGAATTTGGATATTTGGATTACTCTACTTCCGTACCGTATCCACTTTCAGGCTCGTGGAAAGGAAACCTCTACAATATACATTCAGGTGTCTTTCTTACTACTTTGTCTATTTACATCTGTAGATTTCTCCTAAATTCACCAAAATATTGCATTAAATAATGGCTCATTTGCTTATTTAGACGTAACATTTTAGAGAATTTGTAATAAAAAAAGATGGGGAAGTTTCACCGTGATATCTATTTATTAATCCCTATTCACCTTAAACATCCGTTTTTATATCTTTCTATTTCTATGCTGTCTACAGTATTTTTCGATTTATGTGCTGAATTTTGGATATCAGTCAAAACCTTTGATCTACCTGTCGCGTGTCCATTTAAATTTCTTATTGTTAACCTGTTTACTTTTCTGGTTTGTGTACATTTGGTTTATGCACAGTGTTGATAATCTTTATTGTTTATAGTTAGTTTTTACCCGCACTCTATTATTTATATATTTGTACTCTGCTGTGCTGCAGAATATGCCACTCAGTAACGGTTTAGTGTGACTCGGATTTACAGTTTAATATAATCTAAAATGAGAATTTATTTTAAATTGAATATTCATTTTTGGCCTGATATAGATGTCATACATTTTATTGACTCGCTGCATCATGCATTTTGGTTCCTGCATTTTGAATAACTCCCTTTCTGTATCACTTCACTTCCCCTCCACTCTGACTACACACGGCCACCATTTATTTTCCCATCTTGCAATCCCTCTCCTCTCGGATCCACCGTACCTTTTGATAAAAAAATATCCCAAAACGATATGATTTACACTTAACATAAATTTCTTGTTTTTTCCCATCCAGACGACGGCAAGCGACCTCCGAAAGCGTCGACATTTGGTGACTTCCTGTCCCAGGGCAGGAGCCCGGGGCAACGAAGCGACCGGGGAGGGGGGAGGGGCCGAGGACAGAAACCGAGCTACAGGTAAGTCCACACACCTGTTTACGCTCAATCTACTGGAGAACTGATGGGATGTAGAAGGTCACGCTTCTAACTTTTAATTCTCTTTTTAAAGGTTGATTCATTGAACGTATTCATTTGTTGGCCTGTTGTGAATCAGTCATACACAATATGGAATACAACCAATAAACCAAGTTTACTCAAGTGCTGTTTTTTTAATTACATGTACTTCTTTGGAGTATTTCCATTTTATGCCACTTCTACTTCTACTCCATTGTACTTTGTACTTGTTGTCGTTTTACAAACTTAAGTTACTTTGCAAATTCAGATTATTTATAAATGAAATAATTAATTAACCATTATATAATATTACATGTTAAGTTACCCAGCAGTGTATAAAATAACAAATTTAGATTAGTTACATGGTAAGGGATGAACACATAATGGTTTCATATTTATGATCATCTAATATAATAAATATGATTATATATTGGGCAATTTTGCATAATGGGTACTTTTAAATATATTTGTATCTTTAATATTTTAAGTAAAGTTCAAGATTTATAACTTACGCTGTAGTATTGCTGCTTTAACTTAAGTACGATGTTGGATTATTGTAATCCGGTTCAGTTCATCAAAGACAAACCAGCTTGTTTCCTCTGTAACAGGCATTGTGTGTTTTTCTTTTTTTTTGGGGAGACTTGATATCTTTCTTTGTTTGTTGTTATTTGCCTCCAACGTTGAATTGTGTTTATGCCTTTTGACAGCATGCACGATAACCGCTGGGAAGGAGAAAGAGAAGAGGAGGAGGAGAAGGAGGAAAAAATGAAGAGAGAGGAGAAGACTAAAAAGAAGGAGAAGGAGAAAGAAAAAGCCAAACCTCCCGCAGCACCGAAGGTATCGAGGCTTCATCTGTATTGATAATGGAGTCGGTGTCGGACAGGGAACGAGAATAAAAAAGTGGAACGTGGAGCCATTATTTTATTAAATAAGCGCTTTAGATAATTGTAAATTAAATTAAGACATTTTAAATGTCAGAATGATCACCCAACTGCCGTTTCCCAAAGCTGGTGAGATGTTTCAGTGTCTTCCAGCTCTGATGGCGTTAGAGCCCACTGTACCAGCTGGTGAACAGAGAGCAGCATTTAGCAGATAGTTGGCAGAGACCAAACCTACAAGCGCAACAAAGGATTTAAATGGTGATTGTGTAAATGTACAACATGTTCACCAAACCAACGCCTCGCTCTACTGCTGCCGAGTGACCAAAAACTCTTGTTGCAGGTTTTTAGATCGCACTCTTTTCAATTACTTTAGAATAAACCTCTTCTTTTAAATATTTTCACAGGTAGAGCCGAAGAACTTAGAAGATGATGATGAAGAATGGGAGGATGCCAGCGAAGGAGAAGACGACGATGACGAAGGGAGCGACTTGGAACACGACACCAGGGGCGATGAGAAGAAAGACACCGGGAAGGAGAAGCCAGCCAAGAGCAAAGACGACTCCCCTACGCCCCCCCCACCTCGCGCTCGGCCAACATCCACAGGAAGCCCCAAAGACCAGAGGCCCCCCAGGCCGAAGGTCCACATCCCCCCCCCGGCAGCCGTTCAGGAGACCCCAGAGGGGGGCAAGCCCCTCAGCCCCTTCCTGCCCCTGGAGAGCCACCAGCCCGTGTCCGACTGGGGGGAGGAGATGGAGATGCAGTCGCCCCGCAGCAGCATGGGGGGCGAGAGCCCACTGAAACCCCCCAGCGTGGAGGCCAGCCCACCCCAGAAGAAGGAGGAAGAGGAGCAGACGATGAAGAGCAAAGCTGTCGTCTCCATTGAACCTGCTGAGCCACAGAAAAAGGAGGACACGGGTAGAATACTTAAGCCCAGTTGTCTCCATCTCTGTATTGTCTCCGCTGGACTCTCTGTTTCTTACCCTCTCTCTACTTTTTCTTCTCTTACTTGTTAATGTTCAGAAGACACTGAAGCCAAGCAGACTGTGGTGGTGTCAGAACCAGAGTCTGTTCCCACAGACTCCCCCGCTGCACCGCCATCGGACCCCGCCCCAACGGAAGTTTCTTGCCCCGCCTTCTCTGAGGTCACCGAGGCTACCGTGGCGATGGACCAGGATACTACACCTGCTGCTCCATCACAAGGTAATAGAAACCTCAAATAACAAACTAGATGCAGCTATAGGTTGACGGTCATGCTAGCAGCTCTCTGACGCTATACCGTGGCACATTTAAATGCTAACGCACTGATATGATCAAAAGGTTTAGATGCATCACCAGCTCATTGTTACGCTGTCTAGAACAAGGCAAGGAAATCCATCCAACAGCTGTTAAGATATCTCCGTCTGCACTAGATTGGTTGGATCGAGTGTTATCTGATGATCAAAAAAGACATTGAAGAGAGATCTATGAAATGGATCAGTGGCTAAAATGTTGTCAACTTTTCCTCATTGACAGAGGACAAACTGGACGCCCCTCCCCCTCCAACCGCCCTGGAGGTTGACGGTAGCTCCTCTGAAGAGGAAGAAGAAGAAGAGGAGGATGACGACGACACGCCGGCTGCCGGGACTAACGTTGCTCAGACAGCAGAGGAAGTTGAGTCGTCGGAGTCAGAGTACTCGGAGTCAGAGTCCTCGGAGTCCACAGAACCGGAGTCCACAGAACCGGAGTCCACAGAACCGGAGTCCACAGAACCGGAGTCCACAGAACCGGAGTCCAAGGAGCCGGAGTCCAAGGAGCCGGAGTCCAAGGAGCCGGAGTCCAAGGAGCCGGCGTCACCCCCGCCATCCTCAGGTGCGGCCCTGAAAAAAAGAAAATGCACACTTCTTTCGCACTTCGCTCCGTCTTATTTCATTTGTTGGGATGTTCTATGTCCTCGTCTGTGTTTTCCTTGCTGTGGTTCTCCTGCTCACTCGGCTTCAATCTCTCTCTTCTCTGCGTCTGAATGAATCTGGGTGAGAGCTGTTTGGTGGCATGACAAATCCAAAGATCTATTTATACCCTCACCCAGCATGTTGCCTGGTTTTTGGATCTGACATGTGCCTCCACCAACCAATCGCAGTTTACTAGTTCTGACTCCATCTCCTGTCACCAGCTATTTGTGTAGCTGTGATGTCGATTCTTCATCCCCACACAGCATCCCTTGGTACACCTTGCTCTCATGCCTCTGCTCACTCCTTCAGGGCTGAAGTGAATTTGTAAATCAAATGACAAATGAGAGGACAGATGGGTAACAAAGTGAAATGTGATGTTTTCTGAACTTCCTCAAGCTAAACTGCTCCACCAAACAAACTACATTACCATATTAACTATTAACTAACTATAGTTGCAAACTCACAAATGCAATTTACGACTGCATCCAGGTCTCGAGCAACGATCCCAGGAGGTAAACCGGTTGTGCTTAAGGCTCGAGGAGTTCTCTGGAAAGAGCTGCCGTCTGAAGGGCTCAAACAAACGTGGACTTGGGACGGTGCACAGATGCGAGGGTGACGGCTCGGCCAACGTGGAAGACAACGCGTATCTTAGCGGCGCCAAATTGGAGCTCTGCACACAAATCGCGACCGTATTTATCGAGCGTCTCAGAAGGCGATCCGTTCACAGAGGAAGGCGTTTAAAGTCCTCCGTTTAGGACGAGCAGGGAAAGCTCTTGGGCAACTTTCTCGAGGTCCCATTGAAGCATTTTCTGCACGGTGAGGGGTGTAAATGAAATCCTCTGTAGATTCCCAACTGATCTTGACTGAATTGGCCCTCAGCCACACGCGTCTCTTCATATTGCTCTTTAAGAAACTACGATCCACCAGCAGTGACGCGTGGTCTTACACATCCCGTGTGTCGAGCTCGTTGAAACCGTTTTACAGAAGCAAAGATGGGGAGTAGTTGTAAAAAGATACTCTGATATTAATATTCTGAATGAACAATTAAAACAGGCACATGGGATTAAAACCGAAAAAGTTCATTTTTCATTCCACTGGGACTTTTACTCAGCAGATTTTATCTCATGCAATATTCACTTGAGAGCTTTCATGCCGATATGTTTGGTGAGAGGAAAACTGTTGAGGGAATGCATGGCGACGATTAGCTTCGATAATGCTGTATTTCTAATTATCATTATGGGTTTTAAGTTCAACGTAACACTTTTGCATACTGACCTTTAGTAAGTATATAAAGAAATATGATAAGCGATTATAATAATATATTTATATTTCGAACCACAGCTGTCTGGGAGAACTACATCACATCATAATTTCTGCTTTGCGGCTCTGAATATTGTAAAATGAGACGTCGTCTCACTCGCTCTTCAAAGTCGTCCGTCCTGTAGCTCAAAGCTTCTTGAATGTCTCTTAAAACGGTTTCTGGAACCCGAGAAGTAATCCTGAGGCGCTTGATAAGCAGAAACTACCCATGTGACATCGGGCTATGACGTAACTGATCATTTCTGATAATTGCCTCAGAGCCAGAGGAGGAGGACATTTTATTAAAGCGCACACCGGTGGGAGCCTCCGAAGGCTTTTCCCAGTCAGGTGACCAGTCTCACCAGCAGTTCTACCACTTCTGGTTGCCATGGATGAAAACCTCCAATCTAGCCTTCCTGTCAGCGCGTGTCCTTTTTTAACCGGCTTCAGACCATGGCACTGTTGGCTGATTGTCCTTTTCATTGTTTAAAAAAAAGAAGTAAATATCCTTAAATACAACTGTTTATGAAAAAAGCCCAAAGATGACCTTTTTAAATCTATGCAAACCCATTGTTGCCTTGCTGTTATTTAGATTGATGCAGTAGTATTAGAGTTGAATGTGAATGCTCCTGCGGCCCCGTGAGTCATTAGTGTGTTGAGCGGGGAATAGGGACCACTCACGCCGGGGAGGAGCCTCCTCACTGGTTCTGTCCGCCCGTCTTCGGTTTCGCCACACAGACGTTTAAAGGGCGCTAAGTGAATAAACCACAAGCTGGATGACGAAGTCCTGTCGGTAGTGGTGTTATCGCTTTGGCTAATGGCTAAGTTTTAGAAAACAAATTAGTTTAGATCAACTTGTTCCAATTGTAAGCTTGTCGGAGTGTGACAACTCAGAAGTTAGAATATGATGTACAACATCAAAAAATGGAAAGAAGGGGGGAGGACTGAATTACTCTTTTTTTCTTCTTCTTTTTTTTCTTCTTTTTTATATTACAAAATGACCCCTTTTAATCCTGAAATTGATAATTAAAATAACACATTGTAGCTACATGGCTTCATTAAAGGGATATGTCTGCACCTTTTCTTCATGTGGATTTCATGTATAGCTCTAATTGAATACATTTACAGCCACATGAACTATTCCCTTTAAAGAGAACCAGGAGACTAATTTGACCCTAATTAGTGAAGTAACCATTTATATAAATGAGGTTGTTAAAGGAACAATCGGTGCACCCACGTGAGTCTCTATAGAAGCTGCGTTAGCAAATGGAACTAAGACAAATGAGTCAATTTAATCGTACATTTATTTGATAATCAGTCATTACTGTAATTATTTAAGGCCAAACGGTGCTGTTAGGATGTTATGGTTTTTGATTTCTTTGTTCTTTTGTTCTTTGATGCAGAACTGATTACATTTACAATTCTTCCTCAGACTCATAAGCAGCAGAAGTCCGATGAGCTCATGCGGGCATGATGGGTGTGTTTTCCACGCACGCACGCGCACACACACATAGACACACACACACACACACACACGTACGTCTGTTGCTCTAATTGTGTGACAGTGTCATCGTGCGTGTTAGTGTCGGGTGGAGATCCGGAAACCAGGGAAATCAGAAGCACAATTATGTTTTTAAAAGGCTTTTTAGAGGAAATGAGCTGCTGACCGCTGAACAGATGACGGGGCAGACGGACCGGAGACCGTTTGAAGTCTGATTGAATTTAATATCGTGATGGTTGTGTGGCTCCACAGTGGGGGGTCTGACACTCAAGTTCCAGCTAACGCCCCGATTAAAAAACACATCAGATCTGGTACTCTGTGTTTGAATTCAGAAAATGAAATTGTAATATGGGAAAACTGGGCGATTATCAACATAATACAAAAAAAGACACAGGGTACTTTCAGGTCTACTTTCACTGGACCATTATTTAGTTATTTAGTTTACTATTCATTTATATCAATAAAAAAGTATTGACGTCCCTTTTCTACGCTAAATATGACAAAACAAGGGGAAACGGGATCAGTCGGTTACGTTAACAATCTGCCTCTCTGCACCGCTAAAGCTCACTAACAAGTTATATCTTATTTGTTAAAAATGTATCTGTTTTATAAAAGTATTAGTAAATATTTTGGCCATTTTATGACGCTCCTGGTTTGAGATTGTAGAAGGGGAGAGACGAGGAGCGGTGTGCAGCAACAGAAGTAACTCCTTATTCAGCTGCAAGTTGTTGAGCTCGTATGTAATCAGACTACTGTCTGTAATCAGACTACTGTGTGTATATTTAGATTTCACTGAGACGCTGAGAGTTTTCTTCCTTTGCGACTCAGCCGTCATGAACAGGATTATGATTAATGGATTATTCACCTTTTAAAAGGGCATCGTTTTAAATAGAAGGTTGTATTTTTATATTCATATATTCATCAAAATGCTGGTTGTGACTTAACCGTCAGGATCGTGTCTGCACACATCTATTACACTCGCTTTCTTTCTGCAGCTGCATGAGGCAGTATCGATTATTAGGCACACATCACTGCATGTGGGGCTGAGTGCCCCCCCCCCCCCCTGAACCCTCAGGTGCTTGCTCTAAGAGATGGGCCCACTTCATGGACACCGAGGTGGGCTTTGAGTAACGACATGAAGCTTCATCCCTTCCTCCCTGTGCTCCTTTCAACAGGCTGAAGCTGCCGGGGACAGAGAGACTCATTTGTGCTGCCGATGGACGGGGGATGTTTCCACGTCTCCAGAAATGACGACATAAATAAATAAATAGCCTGCCATCGTCACCAGGAGGGTCTGCATCCCTGGCCCGGCGCTCTCCCCCTCAGCCGTTTCTTTTGGATCACTGGGTCTGACCGCCGCTGGGCCGCCGCCATGTATTGATTTTGTGAAGCGTAAAATCTCACATCGTTGGCGTCTTTTTTTCTGTTTTCTTTAAATGTTCTGACTTTGGGGCGTTGAGGTTTTTCTGCACTGGGAAAAAGTCCAGCGTTATCCTATTTGGTCAACGTATAGATGTGTTGGCTTCAAGAATAATCATGTGTGAACCTCACAGAATCCGGCCTGTTTTTAGATTTTAAGCGTGTGACTTTAGCCTGGCGGTCCACGGTGATGTGCTTGTCAGGACATATCGGTTCGTAAAAAGCTTTCAGCTGACCAGTTTAGAGGTCAACTTTTTATTTTTTTTATTTTAGCATACCGCTCATCTCTCAGGAACGGAACAAACGTGGCTATTTTCTGTTTTCATTTGTGAGCTGATCCCTTCATCAATGATGAACCCATTAATTCAGCGCTCCCTTCTTTCTCTCGTTAACGCGACCCGGCTCACGCGTCGAGGCGCCACAGACTTACAGCAGGACCACTGTTGTATTGTTTTTATTTTCCTCTTCTTCATCTAAACATTGCGCCAACATTACCCACAATACAACTTCACCGCTGAAGAGGCAGATTATCAGATTTTATACAGATATAACGAGATCATGCTAAGCATCTAACGACATTTTGGACCCGTGAGAGACGGATACTTGTTCAAGAGTCAAATCCTTGTTTTCCGGTTTTCTTATTTTATTAACGGATACAATCATGAAACCATCGCAGTGTGTGTCCACATTCAGGATGCCGCCCGGCTCTCATTGGCTCCTGGACGCAAACTGGACTCGCCGTGGCTGCAGAGCTTTTGGTGGCAGCGTCTGTTACGAGTGACTGAGGCCACACGTTGGTGTTCATAACGTGGACCGGCCCTTTATTGTGTGACTTTTAATTACTTAAACATGGAAGTACTTTTCTTCTTTTCACATCGGACCCACAGGCTCCATTTTATTCTTTAAAAAGAAATGTCTTAAGACATCTGGACACACTGAAGATCCTTCAGCCCGACTGTCAGCCTGAGATTGTGGCGTTTTAAGTGTACTTTATTTAATGTTTTGCGTCGGGAGCCGGCTGTTGACGGATAACTGATACCCTGATGAACTTCAAGGTCATGCTGAGGTCACGTGACCTCCTCCTCCTCGTCTCCGATCTCTCAAACGGCAATCATGAATGTCGAGGCCGCGGTCCGTTTGCGTTTTCTAATTATGTAATCGTGTATCACAATCAGAAAACATTTAGTATTTTTCCCGTGCCACGGACAGTGCTGTCGTTCAGTGACTCGTGACTTCATCTCCGTCCGACGCTCTCTTTGTTTTAAGATCACGGATCTCGTTCCAAAATGGCGTCGTGGTAAACGGTGTTCTGGCTTTACGTTTGATGCAGTTATCTTTACAGCAGCGCTTGGAGGACATCATTTTCTCTTTGGAAAGGCAGACTTGCATGAAGCAAAAATGGAGTAACATGAATTCCTACTTGATTAATGAAGAGTTGGCGTTGGAATGAAAGCCTTCGTACCTCAGCAGACTTCAGGGCTTTTAGTTGTCTTTGACTCTTGCCTGTGGACACTTGGATTAAATGATCGCTTTCATGTTTCCTGCTTTGTTTTCTGTATAGGAGGAATACAAATTATGCTTTTGGATGGAAAGGAACTGCAATATGTACAGTTTTTAAATGGGGGGTGAAGGGAGAACATTCCAGTCGGGTGTTTGTGCGCAATAAAGCTTTTGCGCTATGAAAAGATACTCGTTATTTTTTGTTTTCTTTGTGCACATCGATGTTTGTTTTTCGGATTTCGATGACGGATTGTATCTAAGGCAGAGTATATTTCAATATACATCCATTTCTACAATGTCTTCCTGATTGATACATGAAATTGCTCCGAGAACTGAAAAGTTTTTCCTTTTCATGGAGCGGAGACGTGCAGCTGTTTTCATAAAGATGATCAGGATGAGCATGAATCCAAAAGTGGAGCTTTTTAAACACTGTAAAAAATGTCCCTCGTCAGCGACGCATTAGACAGACGGTTGAACCCACATGAAATGTAAAGCACACTAATGCTTTTTAATTTGTGTTCCTCTCATTTAGCCAATAAATGTATTTCTCTGATTTCTGAAGTCGGTCTGATTTCTTCTGTAGTCTTGAGCTGTCTGAGGAGCACGTGCCGAACAATGTATATAAAAAGAGCAATTCAGTTCATTTTATTTTGTATAGGCCCATAAGCATAAATTACACATTTGCCTCAGAGGGCTTTACAATCTGTCCACATACGACATCCCATTCCCAGGACCTCAGATCAGGAAAAACTCCCAAAAAATAGTAACAACCCTTTTACAGGGAAAAAGGGAAAGAAACCTTCAGGAGAGCAAAAGAGGAGGATCCCTCTCCAGGATGGACCGAAGTAATCGTTACAGAGTTACAACACATTCAATGAGTATAACAGAGTATGAATAGTTGGTAGAGACTTGGACCATGATCCAGACCTCCGTGATCCATCAGGCAGACGGAGGTAGAGAGGAGTGGGCGGGGTCATGGCATCAGACCTAGCCAGGTCCAATGGACCCAATGAGACATCACAAAGACTCCGCGGAGGAAGCGGAGTAAATAATGTGCAATGGAGAAAAGAAAATTCATCCATAAGGAGAGAAAAAAGAAGAGATAGGTGCTCCGTGTATCCTAAATGTCCCCCAGCAGCTATAAGCCTATAGCAGCATATCCAGGGGCTGGACCAGGTGAACCTGATTCAGCCCAAACTATAAGCTCTGTTAAAGATAAAAGTTATCATTCTACTCTTAAATGAGGAGACTGTCGGCGTTTCTCAATTCAAAGTATATGACTACAGACTTGTGTTCTTTTAGAGTCTGGTCTTGGGAGTCGAGACTCTGGAGAACGAGAGGATGGTCTTTCTGCGATTGGAACAGCAGCTGACTTGTTGACGTCACCACCATGGACGGATTAAGAAACCACGGGCCCCTAGGCCTGGACGTGTTAAGGCCCCCCCTCGCAAAAAAAAACATAACGCAAATTATATATGAATTAAACAAATAACTTTTGTAATCATTACAACCACACGACTCAAAGTGGAAATAACAAAGTAGGGAGACCACCCCGAGTTAAGGTTTAAATTCAAAAGATAATTAATTAAATTATTAAATGAACTATTTACTAAAATCTATAACCGAGAAGCAAGAAAATATAAAGCGAAACATGTACTGCAGATCAGCATAGTGTATTTTTTGTGCAAAAATGGCAGCAGGGGAGCTGGAGATAACAGGCCTACAGCCCCAGTAGCAGAGAAGAGAAGAGATTGAGCTCAACCTCAACAACAGACCACACCGCTCCTCCTGCAGACCGGAGGGAGGGGACGTGTAAGTCACCTCTAATATCAACAAGAACAACGTTTAAAACAATTGACAGCAAGCTATGGTGTCTCATATTATATGTTTCTTTCTTGTGACATCTTCAAAGTGAATGATTAGGCTATTCTTTAGTTTTTCAGTAGGACTTTTGGGGCCCTGTTAATGACGTGAATGACTTAAGCCTAGCATTGTGTCATGTCATCATATCAATACAAAGTTAATAACAGCGACGTCACGGCCACACCTGGGCCTGGTCACTACATCAGCTGTTCTTGATCTTGAGTTTACTCTAATTTTTAACTGTAAATTATTTTTTAAGGTCAAATACAGTCTCTGAGAATCCGAGGCGGTGATCATTTGTGGCTGAAGTCCGCATCTCGCCCACTTTCTGCTGCGGGACGTTTCTCTCAAACTATGACCCAATCGTTAGGTGTTGCGTACTTTCAGCCCCTCCTCTTCCGAAGCTACGTCAAGTGAGACGGAGGCAAGCTGAGCGGCGCCGGAAGCGTGACGGACCTTCCTTCAGAATAAGAGTAGGATCAAAGTTGTGTCTTAATCTAAAATGTTACATAGCTTTTTGATTTTTGTATGTTATATTATTAAGCATCCAAATTTTCAATAATGTTCAGTAAAATGTATAAGATTTCCTTCCGTGTAAAAGTACGGAATAGTGGTAAATACTCAAACTACAACCAAAAGAAATGAGTAACACCGTTTTTATCATGGTACATTGGTAATGTTGTACTGTTGTTTTCCGGCAATGTTTTTGCTCGGGAAGTATTTTTGCTGGTGAAGAAAGTATTACATGAAAGTATAATTGACATGTAACAGCCCAACCCTTGTACACATTTATATCCGTTACTTTATTCCACAACCAAATGTTCCCACAGGGGAGCAACACAAGTTTATATTTGGTGTTCTGGTGGTTACGGCTCTTAATTAATTTGAAAATCCTGACCGGAAACCACCTCTCTAACCTTGTCCAGCCTGACAGCAGTCCCATCCAGCTGATGCCAGAAACAGCCTCCTTGAGTTCAGTTTGTCCGGTGCGCACGGAGGACTCGGAGGGGTCACAGAGCTCCGGCTGCGGGACCCCGTGTTGCTGCCCCTGCGGTGCGGACCGCATCCTCCAGCTGCCCGGAACAGAGGACAGCCGTGAAGGGTAGCGAGGTGAGAGGGAAGGGGCGCATCTGGCTCTGCTGCCCGGACTCAAATGCACACGCGAAGGTCCGCAGAGGACAAATCATCGGATCGGGTCCAAGCGCTCACACCGAGATGAAAGCGGCCGGAAGGCAAGTGTCCGCCAACGCGGAGAAGCTGAACGGGGACATGCAGCGCAGGCCGAGCTACCCCGGCGAGCTGCGGGCCAAGCACGCCAACATGTCAACTAAGATTTGGGTAAAAGTGGCGATGGCGATCACCTATTTCCTATGCGTGTCCGTGGCCGCGTTCATCCTGGTGATTTACTACGTGTTCTTCTGGAAACCGGACCCGCCGCACAACATCACCAGCACGGTGGCGCCGAACCGCACCGACTGCGTGACGATTTTAGGATGACTTTACAGCACGTGCGTACATGCGCGCTCTCCCCACATCTGCTCACGTTATGTGGGTGACTGCACACACACGCACGCACGCGCCTGACACGCGGCTGCAGGCTGCACCAATGACGGATGGAGGCGGATGGAGAAACATGCCTGCATCCAGAGTTCGGGGTGCTGCCTGAGGACCCGAGGGAGGACACAGCGGGGCAAGAGCTGCCGGGATGCGTCAGTGGTCCGCCTGCAGGATGGCGAGGGGGGGTGTTGCTGTTGTTTTTGTTGTTGCCACCTTTACTCAAACACACAGTCCCGAGGGTCTCTATATGTTTTGGTTCTTGTCACTAGACCTGAAGGACACGTTTGCTTCCCCATCCAGTAAGTATCTGTCTTAAATGTCTTTTTATTTGTTGTTGTTGCTGTTGTTGATTTAGTGTTTCCCTGTGTGTGTGAAGGAGAACATGTTGGTTGTCCATACATCCTTCAACTCTTGCACTTTGCAGTGATTTCAAAATAATGAATTCCCTGAGGATCATCCCCTGGAGCTCTCTCAAGAACTTTATAACCCTTGAGTACTTTAAAGAACCCGTAAGAACATTCTGATGGTGGTCTACAGCCATTGCGTACTCCTCAAGAACTCTTGATACCCGAACATAATGACCTCCCACCGAAGAATCCCACATTTTCCTGTAGCACCTTTCCAAAAAAGAAGAAAAGAAAAAAAGACCCTGCGAGATCTCACCTCACGACACCTCGAGGACTTCCTCTCCATGGGATCCACGGTTCTGCACTAACGGGACTTCTTTTTTATTTGATTTTTTATATATGCCAATGTGAATGATAGACTTTCCTTTGTTTGCACAGCAGGATGCAGTTTGTATTCAGGTATCTAGAGGAATTTAAAGCGAGACGGTAGCAGGAGTAGCCTAAATTGTGATCTCTGGTAGCTCGTATTAAAAAAACAAAGCGATCACTCGGTATACTCTCAGTAGTTGCAGCAATTTAACCTTTTTTTTAAGAACAACTTTAGTTGGCAGCGCCTCACAGGATGAGCATAAGTATTCAATGCAACATGACGTTTGTACCTCTTCTCGATGACACCGTTTATTCACCTCTCTTCCTGCTCATATTTAAGGCTACAGACCCTTAAATCTACTAGACTGTTTTATTTACGATGTAGCCTTGAGAATTTATTGACATGATATGATAAACTATGCATTTATTCCAGTGTGGGTGTCGTCATTGTGATGATCTTTGTGGGTTTTCTGGAAGGCCACGCTGACATCAGCTTTAGTTACCTTTTAGAGGTCAGTATTTGTGCATCCAGTGAGAAGAACCACGTATCTCCAGATGTGTTGGGTTTTGGATATACTAAAACTGAAGGGATGAAGGGTTCATCTGTGTTGACAAAATCTTCCTGCTTCTTCAGCTGAATAAACTCTTAACAGTCTCTTGGATCAGCTGGAAAATGCAACATCTCAGAGCTGAAAACCGGGTTGTTTTTTAGGGATAAGTGGTTCTCATAACAGTAAACCCAGCAGTCCATAAAGGAATTGAATTGAATTTACGTCTAGTGGAGTATTTTTACGGTACTTTTACTGAAGTGAAAGATCGTAGTTCTGCACCTGAAAACACATTCCTGTCACGTTGTAGCTCGGTGGCCTGAAAATGGAAATCAGATTTGTGCTGATTCAGCTATTTTACAGTAAACCACCCCAGATCAATCTAGTCACGTGGAAGAGAAGACCGTTCACAGAAGAGTCGATTCACTGCCCCGACTGAATAAAGAAGAATAAATATAGCGAGAAAGAGTTTGTTGTTTTCTCCCCATCAGAAGACAGGATGCAGGATGGAAATGTTTTGAAGAACTGAGCAGTGACTGAGGCTAAAGGGGTGGAACAGGAGCTATGGGCTTTACTTAAAGATAGGGTATTCTTTAATATATATATATATATATATATATATATATATATATATATATATATATATATATATATACACATTCTTTCATTCTTTAATATATATATATATATATATATATATATATATATATATATATATATATATATATATATAAAGAAAATCCACTATCCCTGGCTAGTAAGCCCATCCAGTCATTAAGTAATCAGGCTGCATTGTGTTAGTAAAGTAGAGACTGGACACATATATTCTGTAAAACTTGAGCAGCAACATGTCAATGATAAGATTCCACAGCCAATATGTGAACGTGTTCAATCATTGAGATTTAATAGACATCTTATTATTTATCTTCTATTGGGACAGTTGTGGTTGATGTTGAGTCGATCAACAGAAAATAAACGAGCAGTTATTTTGATAATCGGTGAATTGGTTAATTTGTCCATCTCAAGTCAAAATACAAGTTAAAAGTAATAATAAAAAACATATGTATCTCTTAAACGACAATAAAGAAAAGAACCCACACGGAAGTCGGTAATCAGCCAAGCACCTATGGATGATGCAGCAAACTAAAACTAAACAGCAGAAGCGCCAGCAAGGTAAGAGGGAGGGGCCGTGAAGGTTGGGGCCCTCTCACCAGGAACCGCACCGGGCCCACTTGTGTCTCATGAAGACCCAGTGAAGAGGAGACGGGGACACCTAGTGGAGGGGACAGGTTATTACATATGCCAGAAAACAGTAAGGTATAATATGTCGTTAAAGAATATCTTTAAAATATCTCAGTATTGTATTTCACAAAAGTTTAACACAGTCTAGTATAATTTTGCATGGTCCTGAGTTTACAATGTCATCAAAACGTCATCGTATAGTGAGCCAACTGAATATCAGCAACATGTCATCGTAAAGTATTGTCACAGTGTTGCGTGTATAACAATGTCATAACGTTGCATGTTATAAACACAGTATGTTATACAAATATGAACATCTTACAGTATGTGTCA